>PNEQ01084441.1:15594-26659 GCA_003012365.1 Medauroidea extradentata | reverse complement strand
TAAAAAGATGTACTTTGTACCGGTTCGGTGATTCCTTGTTTAAAATATCATAACAATGTCCCCGTAAGCTTCATGATAGAGAACAATTGATACAAACTTGTCCGCAAAAGTGCACACCGAGCCAACAGCTCGTCTTTGCTAACAACTTTATCGAACATGCATAAAACAAATACAAACTAATGGGGCTGTAAACAAAAAAATGTAGAACACAGCTAAAACAAAATAAAATAAATTATGCAGCAAAGGGTTACAAAGAAATAACAGTTGAAGTAAGTTAAAATTGCAAAAAGTAACATTGACAACAAATTGTCGACACGGGGACACGAACCTCGGACCGCAAGTTTACAAGGTTCTGACGCAGACACTGAGCCACAGAGACAGGTTGGATCGAAGGAACTCCTTTGAATACTCGTTCATACGCGCCTGATGCGGACACACCGGATGTGACGTCATGGAAAATTGAAGGCGAATTTTCGGGCCTTTCCCGTCCGTTTGGACCCTACGTGTCCTATGTCGAATCACTTGTCTCGGAGTCCCCAGTGTCACTGCGGGGAGCTTTAAACAGTTAGCATCCTCACCCTGTATATATAAATATATATATGTATGTGTGTATATATATATATATATATATATATATATATATATATATATATATATATATATACCGGGTGAGTCACCTAACCTGTTGACTGGAAATTACGTCCAAACCGTTTAAAGGGTAACGTAATTCTGCTTGCAACCTAATTAATTCCAATAAAGTCATCACAAAATGATGTGTCGTATTTAAACATTAATGTGTTCTATTCATATTAACTTTGTATTTTCAATGGTAGTATAGTGATTTATGCTGCTTACTTCACGGGCCGGAAGGAGAGGAGTTTATTGGTATATCACGGCAAAACACGATGTATAAAAAGTGTTCGCCTTTTGTGTGTGAAATATGCAAGCTAATTTTATTTGTGATACAAGAAACTGCGTTGTGTAGTACCACGCTGACGGACACCGAGATACTGGTCAAACGGGGCAGAGGGAATGTGTCCTACTGCAGCTACTATAATACTTTACGTCTAGTGGCAGTGTGTCGTCTGCCATCTCAGGTGACGAAAATGACTTTCACGCTCCAAGTGAAACTTGATATGTTATTTCTGTATGGCAAATGCAACAGGAACACTACGAGAACAGCGGGGCTATACGCAGTGTCCATCAGAATATGACGATTATGAGAATGTGTACAAAATTCTTATTGGAAGGACACTCGAATACTACGAAGTGGATACGGGCAGGTTCAACCTGTCTCAACCAGTGTGGGCTGTTAGCAGCCCAATAATGCATATTTCGTAAATTCACTTTCACATCATTAGTGAACGTTGCTTCATCGGTAAAGAGAACATGTTCTAGAAAATATATTTTGATTTGGCAAAACACCAGAACCGATCGTCAGAATTCCACACGACGTTGATAATCTCGGTGGTCAAGCTTCTGATGAAGAGATATGTGATAGGGAGGGTATTTGTTTCTATGCAAAATGCGAATAACATTACTCTGACTTATTCCAGAGGCACTCGCAACTTCTCTTATGATAGCTTGTGTGTTGTGAGCCACAGTTGCCAAAATATCTACTTAATTTGCTCTGCTCGCTACTGACTTCGCTCGTATCCGCTTCGTAGTATTCGAGTGTCCTTCCAATAACAATTTTCTACACATTCTCATAATTGTCATATCTGAAGGACCTTGCCTTTGTGCGTATAGCTCCACCGTTCTCATAGTGTTCCTGTTGCATTCGTCATACAGAAGTAACACATCAAGTTTTTCTTGGTGTGTGAAATGCATTTTCGTCACCTGAGACGGCAGACGACACACTGCCACTAGGCATACAGTACTATAGTAGCTGCAGTAAGACACATTCCCTCTGCCCCGTTTGACCAGTATCTCGGTGTTCGTCAGCGTGGTACTACACAACGCAGTTTCTTTATCACAAATAAACGTTTGCATGCACAGAAGACGACCGCTTTTTATACATTGTAAACTCCTCTCCTTCCGTCATGTGAAGAAAGCAGCATAAATCACTATAGTACTATTTAAAAATACAAAGTTAATAGGAATATCTCGGTACCTAATGCATTAACTAACAGAATTACGCCTACGAAGGCGGTTGTGTAATAAAGAAACTCATCAACATATTTATTACTGCGCATCTTTGTGCCGCCATTTTATCTCTATATCAATAAACATATAATACAGAGTATCAACAGTACCCTTAGAGTAAACTAAAATAACTGTAGCTAATCTAAGTTGTCACGCTTTAGAGAAATGTGCTCTATTTTTGACGATTAATTATTTTTTTTATTTCTCTAAGCTTAATAATAATAAGTTGGTTGTATGGCTGTTTTGATGTAACAGAAAATAAAGCACTCAACTAAGGTTGTTGTTTTAAAAGAAGTTGGTATTTCTTTACTAAAATTTCAAGAACCTAGACGTGCCAGTGTGCATGACTTTCTAAAATATTGGCGACCGTGACAAGACACTTCGACCACAGAATAAGGAAGGTATATCAGAAGTGACATTCCTCGAGATTCTACGAACTCGTCATTTCTTTGTTTACAGTTGGACGCCATGTTTGCAGTGCGTTGTTTCTACAGCTGTTGATAGCCTGTTACACGTTTATTGCGGACTAATTGACTTTTCCAGTGAATTTATAGCTTGGAAACATTAGATGATTTAGTTCTTGACTGTTTAATTTCTGTTTATCCAACGTATGGATATACAATCAATCTACTTTCTCTATTCTATGTATATAATGCCATGGTTTTTAAAAATGAAGAAGAAGAAACCTTGTAGCATGACCTACTGTTCATGCTATGAATTATTCCAATAATCGGAGACAAGAGGATAAGAAGATTAGTATTAGTAATAATATTATTATAAATAACAAGTACTGTACATCTTATCACGAACGCTCATATGCACATGATCCACGCATTATTATTAGAGGTACGTAAATTTCGCATATACATTCCAGATCAGGTTGAACGCCAATTATGTATACTTCATTGTCATGTCTGTGACATGCTGGCGGCTGTTACGAAACGCGTTTGACTACTGCAAGCCAGTAGTAAATAAGGAAATAATGTGAAGTGCTATAGCTGGCTACCTTCTTGTACGGTTATAAGCCAATAGATAATCTATTTTTGGCCTGTGGGTGTATAGGACTGACAAGTCTAGGCTACTGCCAGATGAATCCGCGAAATTTACGTACCTCTAATTATTATACAGCCATACAATTTTTATACGTGATTTGTGCCAAATTCTTTCACACAGACAAAATATTATCCTCTCGGCATTTAAAAATGAATCTTACAAACAAACGCTTCATTAAAAAAACAAGGCTCAATCTTCATAGTCGTTCACAAATGTATCTGCACACTAGTTATATGAACAGTCGCGTGTAATTTATTTCAGATAATTTGTTGGTCGAACATTGCAGATATAAAACAGCCAACATTAAAATAATGGTCACAATCATTTCCGTAATCAAATTTGTTAAATATCCTCAGTATTATCAGCAAAAACACAGCAAACTTAGCACCATACAGCATACATTGTTTACTTTTTAACGCACTTTGAATATGGCGGAGCATCTATAGCCAATCAGGGCACGAGTTCGCGCACATCAAAGGAACCGACGCTCCATGTCGCTTTCTGTTACTCCTTGTTTATTCTGTGCTTCGACGTGATTATTGTTTTCCGTAAATTACAACCTTGTTTACAACATGGATGTCGTTAAAATTGACCTGGAAAAGACGATTAAAATATGTAGAACGATACGACAGGCTTTTACAAGACAGTTAAACATACTAAAAACTTAAATTGATGATACGACACCAGAACTGGAGGAAAATAAAAGTGCAGGCTTCCCTTTCTCCACTAAAGGAAGAAGTACGAAGAGCTACTGCAAATGGACGGTAAGATATTGAGTCTAAAAATTGATGTCGGCGAAGAGGATATGGAAACCGAAACTAACCTTGCCGATGATTACCAGCGACAGTTTCTAGAAACAGAGGTGAGTGTAGGAAGTATTTTAACTTCAAGAGATATTTCTCGAGATGACGACAGTGAATGTAGCAGTGTGGATCGCGGAAATAGACGAAAATTCAAACTTCCCAAATTAGAACTCAGGAAATTTGGAGGTAATTTAAAACAGTGGTTACAATTCTGGGGCCAATTTAATAAAATAGATGAGGACCCAGATATTGCACCGGAAGACAAATTTCAGTACCTACTACAGGCTACAGTGAAAGGTTCCCGTGCTCGAGAAATTGTAGAAGGTTGTCCACCTTCTTGTGTAAATTTTTCAAAAGCTGTTGAATGTTTAAAGAGCAGCTTTGGTAGAGATGACCTGTTAGTTGAAGTGTATGGAAGGGAGTTATTATCCCTAGTATTTAAAAATACTTCTACTCCCTGTGACGTTAGTTCATTGTATGTCCTTTGTGATAACTTAGAATCACAGATACGGTCTCTTGAAACTTTAGGTGTTACTACAGACAAATGTGCTCCTATGTTGTATCCATTGGTGGAGTCATGTAAGATATTGTTGAAAAATAAGGTTACACTCCACTGAGAACTGAAACGTTGAAACATGGTCTGTTTGGTAGAGTGAAAACAGAATTTGATGAACATTTTTGTTATAAATTGGAAATTGAAAGCCAAGATGGAAAATATCATTGTAATATTGAAGTATTAGATCAGAGTGTGATTTGTGATGTCATTGCTTCTGTTAGAAAAGGACCCTGGTTGAATGAACTGCGAGAAAGTAATATTAGTGTATCTGATATTTCTGATGATTCCGGTGCTGTAGATCTATTAATCGGTGCCGATGTTGCAGGCAGGCTTATGACAGGAAATATTAAAATGCTTTCTTCTGGTCTAGTGGCTGTAGAAACAAATGTAGGCTGGACATTAATGGGGAAGGTTCCACAACAATCATCTACTAGTCTGACTGTAGAAGTCACAACTCTGTTCATTACTGAAGTTCATGACCTCTGAAGTCTAGATACCATTGGTATATCCGATTCAGCCACAAAATTGTCCAAGCTTGAATGCCAACAAAAAATAAAAGATGAATTTCAAAGTAGTGTAGTGATAAATAATGAAGATAGTTATGAAGTAGCATTATTGTGGAAAGAAGAGAATTCGCTAAAGAGGTTAGGATCTACCACTAGAAAACTACATTCTCAAAATCTTATCCACTCTTAGCAGTTCTGAATGAATGGCAAAATTTGGGAATAATTGAAGAAGTGCCAGTCGATGAAATAACAGAGAATGGTCACTACCTACCACATAGGGCTGTTATTAAAAGTAAGAGCACTACTAAAATTCTCCCTGTACTTGACGCATCAGAACAGAGAAAAAAACTCTCCTTCTCTTAATCAATGTTTAGAGTGTGGACCCAATTTGATTGAACAAATTCCCTTACTGTTACTTAAATTTCAAGAAAGAAAGTTTGGAGTGATAGCTGATATAGAAAAAGCTTTTCTACAAATCAGTATCCGACAAGAAGATAGAGATTTTCTTACATTTTTCTAGTGTGACCCAGATGACATGAATAATATTAGAATTTTTCGTCGTCGAACGGTAGTATTTGGACTAGTGTAGTCCCTTCCTTTTAGGAGAAATTCTCGACTGTCATCTGAATAAGGCATTGGAGGAATGTAAATATAGTCAAGAAAGACTAATACGACTCAAACAAAGCCTATATGTTGACAATGTAATTATTAGTGTTGACACAGAACTTGAATTAAGAGGGTTCATTAATGAGTCTCGCAATGTAATGATGGATGGAAAATTCAACCTTAGGGATTGGCAGTCTAATAATATAAATTTTACTCTTGAAGAAGTCGCAACTGTGCTAGGCTTACATTGGAATCTAGAATTTGGCACATTATTTTTAAATTTGGGATGGTTACAGAATTTTGCATTAGGTACAGTCACGAAGAGATCGAGTCTTTCTATTACTCAAAGAATGTTTGATCCCATTGGAATAGCTAGTCCTGTACTTTTAATTCCCAAACTTTTACTACAAAAGTTGTGGTGAAACTGTCTTTCTTGGGATGAAGAGGTCGGTACTGACATTAAGAACCAATTTATAACTTGGTATTCGAGTCTATGTTTCCTTAAAGAGATGAGGATTCCTCGTTGGTTTCATCTCTCTGATAACATAGCGAAGGTCAGTTTACATACTTTTTGCGACACTAGTGCTCAAGCTTATGCGGCAGTGGTGTTTATAAGAATTGATTTCAATGGTTCGATTAAAATAAATCTTCTTGCAGCCAGATCGAAAGTAGCCCCTTTAAAGACTGTCACCATACCTCGACTCGAGCTGATTGCCGCGACACTAGGCGCTAGGTTAGATAATTACGTGTTAAACGGAATCAACAACCAAGATGTAGAATTGTATTCCTGTACAGACTCCACTACTACTTTGACATGGATTCAAAAAAGGGAATCTTGGACTGTGTTTGTCAATAATCGAGTTAAAGAAATTTGCATTTTGACTTCACCGGAAATGTGGTGATGTGTTCCTAATCTACTGAATCCTGCCGATCTCCCTTCGAGGGGTTGTCTAGCAGATAGATTATTAGCTCTCAGATGGTGGGAGGGACCAGAGTGGCTACAAAAGAATAAAAAATAGTGGCCCTATGAAACTCCAACAATAGATACCGAATCGGTTTCACAAGAAAGGAAAAAATCTACTCAGACAATGAGTTATTTAATAGAAAACTAATTTCCCTGTGATTGGTGCATTACTCGTAAGGAGATACACAATAAACAATGCGAATTTCATGATCTTAGTTGGAACTCTCGATATTTTTCGAATTATGACAAAATCGTTCGTATGATTGTGTGGGTGAACAGATTCATACACAACACTAAAAATGTACTTTCAAAAAGGAAGGGAGGATTAACCTATGCAGAAATTCGCTTAGCTGAAAAAATACTTAACAGACTTACACTGAGCGAATCTTTCATCTCAGAGAATGACAAATGTCTTAGAAGTTAAAAAGTATTTAAAGATAATGAAAGGATTCTTAGAGTCAAGACCAGACTGGTTAACAGATTCGATAATGAATATTTTTGTATGCCCATGATATTACCTTCCTCGCACCCAGTAGTATATCGTTTCATCGTGAACGAACATAAAAAGAATTCTCATGTAGGCATCCAAACACTTCTTAATATTTTGAAGGAACAATTTTGGAATTTAAAAGCCAGAAAAACAATCCGGAATGCACTTTCAAAATGCGTAATTTGTCTTAGACATACAGCGCGTAGTTTAGATACACCCACTGCTCCTCTTCCAAAAGATCGAATCAAGGATGCGGCAATATTCGAGATAGTAGGTGTTGATTTGGCAGGGCCAGTTCACTTGAACGGTATTAAGGCTTTGGATTTGCCTACTCACTTGTGCTTTTTACCGAGCAATACACCTTGAGTTATTATCATCACTGTCTTCAGAAGCCTTTCTACAAGGACTCAGACGTTTTATTGCTCGTCGTGGTCTACCTAACATCATTTACTCAGATAATGGCAAAAATTTCGTAGGTGCTTCAAATGATCTAAAATCAATCGAATGCCGTAAGGTCATACAATATTCCAGTCTGAATAGAATATAATGGAAGTTCATTCCCCCTTCTGCACCCTGGTGGGTGGTTTCTGGGAAAGACTTGTAGGGATGATGATACAGATTCTTCGGAAAGTTTTGGGAAAGGCTCTTCTCACATACGAAGAAATGAATACTGTCCTGTGTGATACAGAATCAGTTATTAATTCTCGACCTTTGACTTATTTACCTGACTCAGATCATAAACTTCTTCCCTTGTCACCATCCTTATTCTTGAATGATGTGAGTGAGACAGGAGTGGGTGATTGTGATAGTGTAGATGAGAAATCACTCAATAGAAGATTAATGTATAGACAAAAATTAATGAATTATTTGATGAATAGATTCAAATTAGAATATTTGGGACTCTTAATTCAAAGACCTGAATCTAAGAAGGTTAAGGATCAGATAAGACTAGGAGACGTCGTTTTGATTGGGAGTGACCATACTAAACGTGTAAACTGGCCATTAGGCCGTATCGTAGAAATCATTCCTGGAACAGACAATGCTATTCGTCTTGTACGTTTTAAAAACAGCTACTTCTACATTGTTACGTCCGATTCAGAGAATATACCCATTAGAGGTATCATCGGATTGGGTCCAAGATACAAATATACAACAAAAGGGACTTCCTAAAACAAAGAATCCTGATCTAAGAGAAGTAATGTCAAAAGAAAACACTCGAAGTGGTAGAAATGTAAAAATCCCAAACAGATTAGACTTGTGAATTGTATTTATATTACCAATTTTATGTAAGGTGGTTGAGTTGTTTTCCTACCAACTCAAGGTGTGAGGATGTCATGCATTAGAGAAATGTACTCTATTTTTGACGATTAAATAATTTTTTTTTTCTTTCTCCAAGCTTAATAATAATATGTTTTTTGCATGGTTGTTTTGATATAGCAGAAAAATTAAAGAAGTTGTCTTTATTTACTAAAATTTCAAATACCTAAACGTGCCGGTGTGCATGACTTTCACTGATTAACATATTTATTCCTGCGCATCTGTATGCCGCCTTTTGTCTCTGTCAATAACATAGAATACGGAGTATCAATAGTACTCGTAGAGTAAACGAAAATAACTGCAGCTAATCTAAGCTATACTAAACAAATTCAAATCTTAACATTAACGTTAAAAAATCCGACACATCATTTTGTGAGGACTTTATTGGGATTCATTAGGCTGTAAGCAGAATTACGGTATGTGTGTGTATATATATATATATTTATTTATTTATTTATTTATTTATTTATTTATATACACGCACTGCTACTGCTCGCGTGTGTTACTCATAGCAGATAATAATTGCTTTAATTGAAAAACCTCTTTGTATGCCAGATAGTATAGTCACGATGTGTTAGAATGACAAAGATGCTAGTTGAACTAATTCCGCAGCATGATATGTACCTAGCTGTAGCTGTCCATGCGACTACACCTGGGTCTATTTATAGCCGCAGTAAAGTTGACATTGTAGGGTAATTACGGTCTCCTAAATGTAGAGGGTAATCGAGTGAAATACGCAGTTTACGTGCTATGAAGACTTATTTCCCCCGAGCACAACTATTGGTGACGGTGCCCTCAATAACATACTTGTTTTTCTAAACCTTCACTTGAAGTTAAGTGTTATTAGGCAGTTTTGGCGGGATAATGTTTTGCATAGATATAAATGTATTTTGTGCCCCAACATTGAGGTTAGTGAAATGGTGTATAGTTGCTGCCGTGGAAAAATCTCCCATGTGCACATTTTTTTTTTTCTGAAATTGAGGTTTTGTACCTCTATGGTTTTGAATACAATCCTCTATGTACTGTAAAAATCTCCTGTGCGTAAATGATTTGCAGTATTTATATAAAATATGTTTTGAAATATCGTATGTGAGCAGAAAACAAAAAATTGCCTTGGTTAAACCTCCTATGTGCAATAGAACACACGGGAGAAATTTATTTGTCAACACTGCCGCCAACTGAACACGTAGGAGACATTCCCGCTCTTTAGTTTTAGGTTAATAATTTACAGTTCAGTCAGTTATATTATGACCAGTGTGTTCACAGTACCTTAATAGTTCCAAGAATGTATAAAAAGGTGTTGGATATTTCAAGTTACGTGAAATGGTCAAATAGCTGATGTAAGTACTTTGTATTCTAAAGTATTTAAGCAGAATCAAGGGTTTTTCTACAGTTTAGCATTATTGAAAAGCACTGTAATTTTGCATTGGTTAACCTACAACAGTGCCCTCTCAGAAATTTTGTGTGTTTTTTGTTTACTTTGATACTAATTAAAACTGTACTCCGAGAATTAATAATAATTATAGTTGTTAGGATTGCATACTAGTTTCATTTTTAATTTTTCAGTATTAAATGTTCTAATTTCAAATCCCGTCAGAATTGTTTTGCAGCCAAACTGTAAAATGTTATGACATAATACATATTATGTAATTTTAACTGGATATTAACTTATACATACTGGCATCGTATTTACTTTAAATTGCTCTTAATTCGTTGCAGACAAATTAAAATGGCATGAATATTTTAGCTTTGCGCTACTGTCTTACAGGATGAAATAATGTACAAGTTAAGACATCATGATGAATTTCAGGTATTGCCGCAAAGAAGGAAGAAGTTTGGTGATGATTTCAAATCTTAACTAGTGGTACACAAACTACCTTTTCTACTACCCGAATCCAAATGGAGATGTCTTGAAGATCTCAAAGAAGTGATTGGGAAACAGCACCACTACTTTTACGAAAATTTGCCGTACAAATCAGAAATAACTTCTTATTGAACTTCAGAACCATCGCCTACTTCAAATAGAAATCACGGACTTGTCGTAAAATTCTTTAAGCAAGTTGTGAGTACAGTCAGTGTCACTGTGTACTTTATGTTGCGAATTGTGTGCCATTTTGTTTGGCACCACCCACTTTGTTTACCATTATTTTTATAATGGACGTAGTTTAGTTCTTTTGTTTATGTAAATAAGGTAAAGTGTCCCCAGTCTGTTGCCTATTTCTTTTGTAATACAGTATTGTCATTTCGAACTAATTTTTTTTATTGAAATATGTTGAGTTAAAATAATTTAGCTACGTAATGTGTAAGAACACTAATATTTCATTTTTTTTTTATTTGTAATTCAATTTTACAAAACTTTCCTTTATGTAATAGTTCTCTCGTAAAAATTCTATTTGTGTTTAAAAATAATGTATTTCAAAACTCTGTTTTTTTTTTCTTTTTCAAAACAACTTGTAACTGTGTTCAAGTAATTTTTATTGTCGACTAACTTTCTGTTGACAACTTTGTAATTTCATATTGTAACACTTGGTGCTTTGTTTTGACCAAAGCGGCAAGCGACTCGAACAGACACCTGCACGTTTTTCACGTCCCGTGTATCGTAACATCTTTGTTCTCTCTCCCTTT
>PNEQ01084441.1:0-15494 GCA_003012365.1 Medauroidea extradentata | reverse complement strand
ATAGTGTAACAAAATTTTCGGAACTCTTTCAAAGATATAAATGACATAATCTAAGAAGAAATTTAATATAAAAAAAACTTATTTAACTTAACCCAAAGAAAAAGGGATATTTTTTTTTTAACATGTTTTGCTCATGGAGCTTTCACCATGTTAATTAATTTTAACTAACTTAATTAAACTCATGGTGATCTGGATCCTTGTGTTTTTTTTATTATTATTTAACCTTTCATCATTCAGTGTTTGTTTCTGTACTATCCCATTGGGGATTGTTATGCACACCTTACCGTCTCTTTTGTTTCGATCAGTAAAATTCCTTTTACTGAATCTCACCAGTTAATTTTATTGTGAGGTATATTATTGTAGACTCTTTATACTCTACTGTTTTTTTTTTGTCTTTTTTTTTTGTAAGGCAACAACACTGGCATGCACTCGGCCTAGCATCTGTCTTACATATTTTTTACCACTCTTTTGTGTTTGGGGAGCTCTGCAATTCCTTGCAGAATCCGATCCACCTTCCTGTCTGCGCTTGCATCCTCCTGGTATTTGGTATTTTCTTTGGCCAATGTTAACGGAGGATGCAGGTGGGGTCACAACAATTGTTTATGCAGTTAGTGGTTCTTTACGAAAAGTTACACTTTATGTTATAATGTTGTAACATTGTAATTAACAGCATGTCTACTCAGTTTGTAACTCTCGAGTTAAATTAGATAGTTCTTTCATTACATTCTCACAAACTGCCGAACTTTTGCCCCTTCAAATTTTAAGGGTGAATGTTGTGGCATAATTATTCAAGCATCTTGAGTATTAAACTAACCTTCAATATTTTTTTTTTCATTTGTTAAAATAATATAAAAAATCCATCCTACTCGAGTGAATTTTTAAAATTAACTCAAATTTTTTGTTCCTCCTAGCAATACCTCTTGTGTGTAATTTACAGCATGGTATAACCTCCTATGTGTCACATGCACACTAAAATACAATTTTCACAAAATATGCTGTTTTAAAATAAACGCGAATAATATGTATATGTAATAAACGTGAATCGAAAACGTATTTTACTCTCTTTTTTTACCTCTTTAGGGCCAAATTCGGAAAATTTATTTAAATGGTATTTTGGCTATTTACATAATCATCAATCAAAAGCAAATAGCTCTATGATATCCCGATTGGTTCGACATATATGGAGCAATAATCGAAAACCATTTAACGTATTTTCACCAACTTAATTAAATAATTTCAGAACGTCTTGATGTCATGTCATAGTCATTTGTATATGTAACCAATTAAAGTAAAAATCACGACGATATCCAGTTGCGTTCAAGTGATATAGACGATTCATTAAAAAAACTTATTTTCCCCATTTTTACTGCTTGGGGGTGAATTTCTAAATAAAATCCTAAAACTGCTTTTTGGATATTTGTGTAAGCAACATTTTGAACCGAAAACCAACTCTTTATCCCTGAGGATTCGATAGATATCGATAGTTAATCGGAAACATATTTATGGTCTTTTACCTCCTTAAATGTTTAATATCAAAGAATCCTGAAACTGTCTAATATAAATTTTTTGTGTGTCCCATTAAAATAACAATGATGATGATAGGCTGTCGGGTTCGAGCTCTATCGACGTTTATTCAGAAATACACTAGTAGGGGGTTTTAGTAGGTCCGAGTACAAGAGGCTGGAGGCTGAGGATTTGAGGATTCCACCACCATCTTGGATGATGTCACCAGGCCGCCATCTTGGATTATGTCACATGGCCGCCATCTTGTATTACATCATCGCCGCCATCTTGTTTCTGGCCGACATCTTTTTTCCGACCACCATCTTGGATTTTCATTTTCTCCTGCTCTCTCACTCCACTCCTAATTTTTCCTGCTCCCTCATTCCACTAGTAATTTTTCCTGCTCTCTCATTCTACCCAATCGTCTGCTGTAGGCAGCCGTCTTGGTTGCCATCTAAGTACACCATCGCCATCTTGGTATGTAAAATCTACCATCTTGTTTTTCATTTTCTCCTGCTCTCTCATTCCACTCATACATTCCTTCTGCTCTCTAATTCATCAGCTCCCCAGCTATAACCCTCATCTCCCATTCCTCCCGCTCTGTTATTCATCAACTCCCAAGCTACACGTCTTATATCTCATTCCTCCACCTCCCCTCCTCCTCCTCCCCTCCCTTAACACCCCACCCTCCGACCTCTTCTTGTTTCCCATTGCACACCACCTTAGCAGGGAAGGTGTCGTAGTCGGCAGCCATCTTTGTTTCCTACTTACTCGCATTTGTCTCCACAAGTATACATATGTGTTTAAGGACGACATGTAATGTACCATAGACAGGACTCTCACTCCTATCACCAATATTTTTGTATGCTTACCTCCAGACATCTAGATTGACAAATCTTGAAAAGTATGATACCTCACCAAAGTAATTTGTTTTTATTTTTGTGTAATAACTGCTGAATTATTATTCTTTTAAAGTTATTATTTCTATTTTCTAATCCTTTTATAATAACTAATTATAATGTAGTAGTGTACTACGTAAATACTGATTGAGTGTACAAGGACTGGTACATCTGATGCTCTTTAAGAAAAAGATATGACAGCATGCTTCAGCATCTTCCTCTAACAAGGCATCCTGATCACTCGACAAGGCACAATGAACTGGTAGAGGTGTAAACACCTGCCAGCCTGTACACATCCTCTCTTCGCACGTCGGACAGGTCTCTACACGCGCGGAGCATGACTCAACCAGATCTGCGGCCGCGCACGGGACAGTTCAGCGCCTCGCGAGAACGAGATGACGAAACTGCACACCTTCCCCCGCACCAGCTCATCGCCTCGAGTTCCAACACACTCAGAGTACATGTGTGCAGTCATCACAGACTGCCTTCCAGACACACCAGTAGCAGTTCCAACTATTCCCAGTAAAAGAACATTTGCTAATAAATAATAACACAAAAATTCAGTTTTAAACAAACATATTTACTTATTCCTTCATACATAATTCGCTTTATTTATACATAATATCTGATCGATGAATCCAACTGTCGTGGCTTGCATCGAACCCAAACCATCGCACAAGAACCCTATTTCCTTTTTTTCTTCAATACCTTCCCGACCAAATACGTGTTTGGATACTCGGTAACTTAAATTTCTTCGCCGTAGAAGCCTCCTTGAAAAGTCTTGCCTTCCGCATCTTCTAGGTAGTAGGTCCTTCGTTTGTAGTGGCGAATCTTGACCACTTTAAATATTTCAGTGCTCCAGTTCGGTGTGTAGCCTTTCGTAAATGTTCCCTTTACTCGCCATATCCTTACATAGTCTCGAACCTTCGCTTTAGGTTTGTGCAGGTCCAGTTTATTCTCATTTTTATAAACAGTGTGTAGTAAAGAGTTGTCTTTGACATCCACAGACGTCATGTTCGTGGTCCTATGTACTTTTTTTTATTGTATTTTGACACAGGCTTGGGTAATATATCCATCCACTTGCAGCTTCCTTGTGCTGAAAATGTTTTCCAAATGTCATTCTTCAGTGCACGATTAAAGTGTTCACGATACTAGCCTTAAGATCACTAGGTAAAGTAATGGTTTATTTTATGTTTTGAGATCAGTGCTCGAAATTATGTGTTGTAGAATTCTTTGCAGAGGTCAGTATGTAAATTCTTGCTCGGACCTTTAGCTCGCAAAACAATATTCATTGCATTAGATACATCCCCACCACTCTCAGTTTTTATGGTCACATCCCACGAGTAATTTAATGTAACAGTCAAGAACACCCAGAATGTACTTGTAAAACTTTAAACTTGCAAGCATAAGAAATAATTTCAACCGAGTCTGCTTGATACAAGTCCTTCAAAGCAAACACCCAACCTATACTTCGAGACCAGTTTCACCTTTCAGACTTGTGAAGCTCGCTAACAGTCTTTTGGCGCCTCATTCAATGTACACATCTATACATAATTCTTCGATGATGCTAGATATTTCATTTGTATGTGAATTATTTCCATTCTGTTGAGAGGCAACTAGTATACGTCTGTGTACAATTTCGTAACATCATTCCAGTAAACATATTCTGGAAGTCTCCCATCTTCCCTTTTCTTACGTAGATCGAGACCAGAGCCTATGTATGACCCATACAACTATGTGCATTCTCTGAAACCATCTCCTCACACAACTATGCATTCACCTCACGCAGCTCCTCGCACAACTATGCAGTATCCTCACACATTTCACCCCCCCCCCATTTACTTATGCTGTACACGACTCCGCAAACTCCCCCCACGCCCATATTCACTCTCCACACATCTCTACGTCCTCCACACATAGTTCCATCCTCTCTGAATACCTCACATCTCCATCTCCTCCACACATGACTCCACAATCTGCTCCATATTTACCACAAATTCTGCATGCTCCGACCTCCTTGAGTGCCACCATATTTCATTTGTCATAAGTTTTGTTATGTGGAAACTATGTTTCATTAATTTTACTCATGTATGACTTGCAAATTCTAGCTATCCTACATTGAACTTAAAATAATATTCGTCTCCAGTCCACTCACATCAGACTTTTACAATGACTTATAATTTTCATACCTTGTGTGGTAGGATTTAAATTTTTTTATTCTGTGACTAAAGTACTCTTCGTTTCCACTTATTTTATGCAAGCTTTCAAGTCACAGGACCCGAATTTAACCAACCAGTTCCAGCTGTCATTACCTGAGGCAAACCATCAAACATGACTTTATTTGACAAGGTGTAATCCACCCCACACCATGTTTAACACTTAAGATACCATAGGACGTTAATCATCATTGTTCCCATCTTTCTACATAAATTTCAATACACCAGCACTATATTTCAATTTGTTATAGTAAATTTTAATTCATTTACAAATATGTATTTTCAACTACCATTCCAATGGAGCTATCATTATATTTCAGATGCTACTCATAACACAACTCAACCTCCCAGGTCAGTTTCCCTTTAACAAACCTTACATGCCTCAGAAACCATAAGCGATCCTTACATCAACTATAATTTAGGAACATTCGACCATATTACACAACCATAATGCAAGTATACACCAACCTAAACCTAGCAGTCATATAGTTCAAACCTTCAATAACACGAACCATACCAACCATGTACTTTCATTACCGAAATCTTACCAGACATTCAAGGAGGTAAGATACCAATCAATATCCACAAGAGCAGGGCAGCAGTAAACTTCTTCAGCTATATTCTACATAAAGAGACCAACAAAACTGTTATCTAACAACTGAGCTAACTACTCCCTACCACTGAAGCAACTATATAAACCATCATTTCATTCATTATATCAGTACTCCTAGTATAAACATACATACCACTCACTATATTTACCATAAGAACACAACGACAAAGAGTAAAAGCAAATGAAAAATATATAACCAAACTACATACATATCATACATCACCAAACAAAACCTACATACACTAATCAAGCCTCTAACACACTTCATATCGCAGACAAAAATTCCGCTGTGAAGCACAAGCCATACATTTAAAAAAATTATAATTTTAAAACAGTACACTATTATAATCAAACGAAACCTATTAACCACAAAATGAACTACGGGTACAAACACTTAAAATACAACCAATATAAAACCACAATCACATCCATAATTTTCTATGCAAACATCAATACTAGAATAGTCCCATTCACCACAAGCAAGACACTTCTCCCTATGCATCGCACATAGCACCGCAGGCGCCGCAAGCACCGCACATATCACCTCAGGCACAGCACATATCACCGCATATAGCACAACAGTCACCGCACATAGCACCGCAAATGGCACTGCAGACACAATCATCATCATCTTCCCATCCATATCTTCCAACCACCAGAAGCACATACACTGAAGGCATTAGAAATGTCCCTCACTCTCTACACAAAACTCTACACCCCTGTAAATATATCACAATATGTACACAGCTCCACACCTAGCTACACATCAGCCTCACAACTGCATACATATCTGTCTCTTCAGTTTATACATGCTCATACTTCAACACATGTTACCCGCTCCTCAGAGGCTATACATGAGAAGCACATTTAGATGCTAATTATAAATAGTGGTGGTGCAACCAACAATATTTGACAAGCTGAGGCTCCAACCATGATGCTGAAATATAGCTCGCTGGGCACGACTTCTCTCATGCTGACCCTTCAATAGAATGAAGGGTATGTACCTTTGCTGTGTCGAGGATCCTCTAGATATCCAAACGGGGACCAATCCCTCTCTTGATGCTGGAGTCATTCCGAGATTAGGCATAATGAACTAGCAATCTCCTCCTCATCGCCGTCATCGTCTTCCTCTCTCACCTTATCCATTAGGGAAGGCAGCCTTCTCGTCATCGTCGTCCTCCTCTCTTCCACCACAGGCACTAAATGTGTCATGACGATCACAGGATACTCTATTGTTGGCCTTTTTTTGTAGGGAGTCCTGGAGAAGACGGCAGGTCACTTAGCTGACTCAATAAATCAACCACCGTTACCTCATACTCTTCTTCGCAGGTGTACTGATGTAGACGAATCAGCAGTGGTGGTAGTGGTGGTAGTGATTAGGCTGATATTTCTTAAGAAGTCCCTGCAATGACAGTATTGTACAGTTCGTCGAATATTTCGTCGCCGCTGCTGTCCCACTCACATGTATTACACTCAACCTCCTACTGCAAACCGAAGCCCCAAGAGCCCAGGAGAAACTACTCCTTACTAGTCTCCCATTACGCATGCCCTACTCTCCAACCAGTATGTTGCAAGCCCACCCTCCCCCTTCAAGTGTTCATAAATCTATGTCAGCACCTCAGGACCGACCATAGGTGCCACCAGGTCATCCTAGTGATGCACAGGCCTCCACGTGCCAGCGAGCCACTACCTGGAGGGTAGGGGGTGAGCATGTGCTCAAGGGTCGCAGCGAAGTGCGAGAGTTGCCCATCTTCGAGCTTAATGTCCCAGCTCATCAGACACCAGGAGCAGTCCAGCACCCCGCAGATATGATGACGAATACAGTTACGTGCAATAACACAACAAAATTATCACCTCAATATCTAACATGTTCAAAGTTTGTGTGCACAGTCATCACAGACCTACCATTCCCAATAAAAGACCATCCGTTTCTTATTAATAATTGTAATGAAATTCATTAAAAAATAAATTTATCAATTCCTTTATAAATAAGAAAAGTGTGCTTTACATTAATTAAATGTAATGATCGATTTGCAAATTCAACTGTAATGTCTTACATCGAACCCAAGCCAACACACTAATACATTATTTCCTTTACTCTTCAAAACCTTCTCGACTGAATACGTGTTTGGATACTTGGTAACTTGAGTTTCTTCGCCGTAGAAGCCTCCTCGAATAGCCTTGCCATCCACATCTTTTAGGTAGTAGGTCCTTGGTTCGTAGTGTCGAATCTTGACCACTTTAAATATTTCAGTCCTCAAGTCTGATGGGCTAGTCTTTAGTAATTGTGGTTTGCGCAGGTCCAGTATCTTCTCATTTTTATAAACTGTTTGTAGTAAAATGCTGCCCTTGTCATACACAGGCTTAATGTTCGTGCCCCGATGTACTTTGTGATTTTGTTTTGACAGAAGCATGAGTAATATATCCGCCCACTTGTAGCTCCCTTGTGCTGAATATTTTTGACCCACTTTTCAATCTACAAAGTGCAATTAAAATGTTCCACGATACTAGTCTTCATGCCACTGTGGGTAGTGGTTGTTTTATGTTTTGGCATCTAGGCTTAAAATGACTGAATGTAGAATATTTTGCAGAGACTTACATGGGGATCTTATGACAGACCTCTATCTTGAAAGTATAAATAAAAATTAGCATAACAATTTTATCACTATAATTCACATATTTTCTTGTGACGACTCATTCTCTAAGTCACTTTGTACACCCAGTTGGAAAATATTAGACACTATGATCTCACACACATAATCAACCGATTCCTGGAGGCACTGGATAATTCTATGCTCCGCCTGAGAGGGTCCTGACTGGTTCCTACAGGCTCTGTTCGATTAACTTCACAGTTTCCCCATGCAGCTCTTCTAATACCACAGTAAATGTGTCAAGGCTACATAAAAATATGTATGTATCAATGAACACATTTCAAACAGAGTGGACAGTACGATTCTCCTCGTCACACTTATCACAGCCAGCTCAACAGACCATATACTGAAAATCGTAATAGACTGCAAGACGGATAGGTAGTCACCACAATGCACAAGCCATACATAACTGGCTGAAGCAACCACCAGCCTCACAGGCACCTGCCAACACTATGTACGAATCTGTCACAGAGACCGCACATATCACATCAGCCATCATACTATTAACATAAATTTCAAAACATTCAGAAGACACACTCAGTCTATACTATCATACAAGCTGTAAAAATAATTATTGCGGGAAGGCAGCCAACATCGTCCATTTGAACCATTCCGAGAGTGAATCAGCCACACAGACAAGTACCAAAGGTCATAACCAATAGCACATATTCTGTCATATATTGTAATCATCCTACCAATACAGTATCCCATCTAAGCATGTGTATACACAGCACTAACCATGGAGTCTAAAATTATGTCAGCAATAAAAAAACTACTCACGACCCTATATTTTATCCAAAACTAACATTAGTCATACATCCTCACTGTCTCAATTAACAAACTGAAGTAACATATAAACAACAAAAATTTAACCAGATAAGTCTTGTAAGCAATGCTGAAAACACAACTACTTTCTACACGCATGCAAATACCACAGGCTGTAGTAAACAGATTGTCTCAATACCTGCAGTTCCTCCCCAACGAGCGAGAAACCTTTCCTTTACATATGTTAGCATTCACTTTCACATTATCTTCGCATGTGAAAACTAGTCACAGATATTACAATGGTGACTATTATATCCAACACACTATGATAGTTACCTCGATGAAACCCACGCCACTCATCTCAAGTACCTACTAGAAGCTTCCCAGCAATGCAGCTGTTGCTGTTAACAGCATGTAGAAGAGTCTATAAACATAACACAATGAGGCTAGTCATCGTACAGCACGAGAATCATTCGTTCAGAAGACAAATATATCAAGCCAAACCTTTAGTAGTGTAAGATAGTATTTGTCTTTATTTGATTATTTGCCTTGCGACCTGCCATACAACATATTACACAGATATGTGTATTTTAGGTTGCTATAACACATATCTGAAACACTTTAGTCATGGAGAACATTCGAGTAAGCCTTTATACTGCTGTAGACATGCAGGTACATGTTAACAAACATACAAGGTCAATTCATGTGGTCCTATAAAATTTAATATGTGGCTTGAATGTTTGTTTGGCAAGCCGGAGCCACAGGAGGAAGAAGAAGACCAGAGACCTTTTAAGTCGAGAAATATTCCAATTTATAATGCCGATTATGTTGAGGAAGCTGTTGCAGCCAGCTTGGAGAAGAACTTTGAGGAGTAGGGGGAGGAAGACTATACGGGCAAAGGCGCAGGTTGGACTTCGTTTTCTTCGTACAAAATGACAGGCAACCATCTAAGATGTGTCGCGAGGAAGAGTATGAGGAGGAGCATGAGGATAGGACTGATAGGGAAATTGCGGTGCTAATTACAGTGCTAATTGCAATGCAAATTGCAGGGCTAGTGCAGCGTCTGTGGTGCTATGGGCGGCTCTCAAAATGTTATGCCTACATCACAGGTCTCGAAGTATAGTGTGGGTGTTTGCTTTGAAGGACTTGTATCAAGCAGACTCGGTTGAAATTATTTCTTATGCTTGCAAGTTTAAAGTTTTACAAGTACATTCTAGGTGTTCTTGACTGTTACATTAAATTACTCGTGGGATGTGACCATAAAAACTGAGAGTGGTGGGGATGTATCTAATGCAATGAATATTGTTTTACGAGCTAAATGTCCGAGCAAGAATTTACATACTGACCTCTGCAAAGAATTCTACAACACATAATTTCGAGCACTGCTCTCAAAACATAAAATAAACCATTACTTTACCTAGTGACCTTAAGGCTAGTATCGTGAAAACTTTAATCGTGCACTGAAGAATGACATTTGGAAAACATTTTCAGCACAAGGAAGCTGCAAGTGGATGGATATATTACCCAAGCCTGTGTCAAAATACAATAAAAAAAGTACATAGGACCACGAACATGACGTCTGTGGATGTCAAAGACAACTCTTTACTGCACACTGTTTATAAAAATGTGAATAAACTGGACCTGCACAAACCTAAAGCGAAGGTTCGCGACTATATAAGGATATCGCGAGTAATGTGAACACTTACGAAAGGCTACACACCGAACTGGAGCACTGAAATATTTAAAGTGGTCAAGATTCGCCACTACAAACCAAGGACCTACTACCTAGAAGATGCGGAAGGCAAGACTTTTCAAGGAGGCTTCTACTGCGAAGAAATTCAAGTTACCAAGTATACAAACACGTATTTGGTCGGGAAGGTATTGAAGAAAAAAAGGAAATAGGGTTCTTGTGCGATGGCTTGGGTTCGATGCAAGCCACGACAGTTGGATTCGTCGATCAGATATTATGTATAAATAAAGCGAATTATGTATGAAGGAATAAATAAATATGTTTGTTTAAAACTGAATTTTTGTGTTATTGTTTATTAGCAAATGTTCTTTTACTGGGAATAGTTGGAACTGCTACTGGTGTGTGTGGAAGGCAGTCTGTGATGACTGCACACATGTACTCTGAGTGTGTTGGAACTCGAGGCGATGATATGGTGCGGGGGAAAGGTGTGCAGTTTCGTCATCTCGTTCTCGCGAGGCGCTGAACTGTCCCGTGCGCGGCCGCAGACCTGGTTGAGTCATGCTCCGCGCATGTAGAGACCTGTCCGACGTGCGAAGAGAGGATGTGTACAGGCTGGCAGGTGTTTACACCTCTACCAGTTCATTGTGCCTTGTCGAGTGATCAGGATGCCTTGTTAGAGGAAGATGCTGAAGCATGCTGTCATATCTTTTTCTTAAATAGCATCAGATGTACCAGTACCTGTACACTCAATCAGTATTTACATAGTACACAACTACATTATAATTAGTTATTATAAAAGGATTTAAAAATATAAATAATAAATTTAAAAGAATAATAATGCAGCAGTTATTACACAAAAATAAAAACAAATTACTGTGGTTATGTGTCATACTTTTCAAGATTTGTCAATCTAGATGTCTGGAGGTAAGCATACAAAAATATTGGTGATAGGAGTGAGAGTCCTGTCTATGGTACATTACATGTCGCCCTTAAACACATATGTATACTTGTGGAGACAAATGCGAGTAAGTAGGAAACAAAGATGGCTGCCGACTACGACACCTTCCCTGCTAAGGTGGTGTACAATGGGAAACAAGAAGAGGTCGGAGGGTGGGGTGTTAAGCGCGGGGAGGAGGAGCAGGGGAGGTGGAGAAATGAGATATAAGACTTCTGGCTTGGGAGTTGATGAATAACAGAGCAGGAGGAATGGGAGATGAGGGTTATAGATGGGGAGCTGATGAATGAGAGAGCAGAAGGAATGTATGAGTGGAATGAAAGAGCAAGAGAAAATAAAAAACAAGATGGTAGATTTTACATACCAAGATGGCGATGGTGTACTGAGATGGCGACAAATGCGTCTGCCTACAGCAGACGATTAGGTAGAATGAGAGAGCAGGAAAAATTACGAGTAGAATGAGAGAGCGGGAGAAAATTAAAATTAAATATTGTGGACTCCAGAACATATAAACAAATGACTGTTGAAAATTGGCTGGAAATTAAACAATTAAATATGGCGGCCTCCACAACATGTAAACAAATGACTGTTGAATTTAGGTGAGGGTGGGGGAATTCATTCTTAGTTGGCGGCCGGATATAAGACACAAATAAGATGGCTGCCGACAGCAGACGATTGGGTAGAATGAGAGAGCAGGAAAAATTACGAGTGGAATGAGGGAGCAGGAAAAATTAGGAGTGGAGTGAGAGAGCAGGAGAAAATGAAAATCCAAGATGGTGGTCGGAAAAAATATGGCGGTCGGAAACAAGATGTCGGCCGGAAACAAGACGGCGGCGATGATGTAATCCAAGATGGCGGCCAGGTAACATAATCCAAGATGGCGGCCTGGTGACGTCATCTAAGATGGTTGCGGAATCCTCAAATCCTCAGCCTCCAGCCTCTTGTGCTCGGACCTACTTACACTTCACCCTTTTCACCCTCTTAGAAGTCGAATTTCGAAAAATCCCTCGTTAGTGCTCGCCTACGACCTGAGGGGAAACCACACAAAAAACTTCACGATTCTAGGCTCAGTGGTTTGGGCTGCGGTTTGAAATGTTAGTCAGTCAGTCAGTCAGAGTTCTCTGTTATATATACAGTACATACATAGTGTTATGGCACGAGACCAGAGCATATTCGTAAAGTGCGATGTCGAAGGTCGCTGAATATCTGAGGCAAGTTACTAAACATGGCGACGATGGAATGTCTGCAGCGTCGAGGATATTATAACACGCCCCAGCGCATCTGCCAGTAGACGCGGTTAACGGAGAACGGAGACATGTTTGTAATACATCGCAAGTATTTAAGAGGTACATAAGGCGGGCAGGGGACTGTCATGTGACCACCAAGACGCCATGTTGCTGCCCGAGGTGCTGACCTACCGTGCTCGACCATCGTAACCGCGACCACAACCAGCCTGCCCGGGATATTACAAGGTGAGACACGTCAAGTCATATCTGCACATTAACTGGACTATCTACATTGCTGTGGCCAGAGAACTAAGTCAAGCTCCTCCGCGGGTAACTTTTAATGTAACTCAATATTATACGAATTAATAATTATACATTTTATACTTTTACAAAATAACGCCTCTTAATTCACATAACTTGCTTTCCTCATAACAGCAAAACCCTTAATCTGTGGAGACACATACATAACGACTGTTGAAGTCCAGTAAAACCCAGTAAAAGCTACAAGGTTGAATCCGCGACAATAGACACGCGCAGGGTGGAATGTAAATGGCGGAAAAGCTCTTAGATACAGGTAGCCAGACCTAATTCAAGATTAAGAGTATGTCAGCCACACCTCTATGGTCAATAGTATGGGCGTCATACCACCGTGAAAGTTGTGTTGGTTAACATGTGATGTGTAGATAAATCAACAACTAGAATGAAACGTTGACCATCTGGATTCAATTCAGATGCATGGTGACTCATACTTTGGAAACATGAGGTTGCCTCTGTAATTAAGAATGTATTTCTGTCCCTAAACCTGTAACAATCCGTTGCAGATAATAAAGAACCGGAATAAAATAAGGAACAAAAAAAGGTGCACTTGTCCGAACTCGCTCAGACAAACCGTTACTGAGATACGGGCACTCAAAGTCGGAGCATTGATAACATAACAGTAAGCATAGGGCATAGGTCGTTCACACAAGAACTAACCTCTATGCATTCTTACCTAACGATTTACAGGACCAAAAAAAAAAAATGGTCGTGTGCATAGAGATGCTGACATAGGAAATGATAATATTTAATTTCTTGTGCGTACGCATAGGACAACAACCAATCACAGTGAATGTCCGCTATGTTGGTTTAACCTCCAAAAGTCAACGAGTACAAAACAATGCTAGAATAAGAAAATGTAATGTTAAAAACTATGTTTCTGTTCTATATTGTAAATAATGTTTTACGCTGTGCAGTTTATAGGAACTTTGTTTCTGTATTTTCTTTTATCTCCAAATACGATTCCATTTCAAAAACGTTTCAATGGCCTTTGGTGGACTTTTATACAGCTAGGACTATTTCAAATTCGTCGAAAAAAAATGCGATTGGCTAAACATATCAGTAAGAAGCCTATAGTGAACTAATGTAGCACAAGGAGTCTGGTCGTGTAGCCTACAGTTTCTACTGTTATATGTTTTGTGCTTGTGTTTTCTAATTTTGAACCAACCTTTATTGTAATACCGACAAGTAGGCAGCCCGTGTAGTAGTGACACATGTAGCTGAGGGGTCACGGCCGTAGAAGAGCAGGTCTGGACACTCGCCTGGAAACTTGACCCCCTTGTTGTTTGGCTGCAGTTCACCAAATTACCAAGAATGCTATACGTCTTTGGTGCTGCAATCCGGGCGGTCGAGCTCAAGCTCCGCCCACTTCCCTCCCACTAAGATAAACAATTTATCAAAACGTATTTTTTTTATCAATTTATGAAATACTTCCTTCTCTCACAATCCTAAAACTTGGCGCCAGCAATCTATTTACTTTATAATGTTAACAATGGAAAAAAGTGGGCGGAGTTTCTCGGTAACTGGACGAACTACAGCCAAACAACAAGGGGGTCAAGCAAAATACATTGGTAGATAGGCACGTGTCCAGACCTGGTCGTCACAAACGAATTTTTTTTTTTTTAATTTCTATACATGCATTAATAATTTCATGCTAGAAAAATAACTCTGCAAAATATTAATTTATTTTACGTAATTTTCTGTTTTAGACACAATGAGACGACTTTTTATCTCCCGTTTGTATAGACGAAGCAACTAATGACACGCATGTAGGCACATATAAATATTTATCTGCGCTTCTCCGGTAAATAGCATTAATAAATATCACATTTTCTTAAGACCAAAATGTAATTTTTAAAATACGTAACATACATTTGAACATAAAGGGCCGTATGCAGAGACCTCCCTTTTAGAATAAGGCGGCCTTAAATAAAAAAGGAAGCCTTAATTACATTGCAAGAACCTTCCTTAATCGCTCCTTGAAGAAGGCGACCTTAAATTTAAGAAAAGGAAGCAGTGAGAATTAAGGCAGCCCAGAGCTAGCCTTTTAGCTTCCTTAAACAAGATGGCTGACGACATTCTAAATAAAAGCCGACTTTAATTATTCTTAACAATTATTTACAGAACAATTCGGTTGTGTGCTGTGTTTAGCTAATGAAGATTTATTATTATCATGTTGTCGAAAAATTTTCTTCTCGTATTTTAACCTCTGAAATATTGATGTGGTAGTCTCATGTAAACAAACAGTTTAGCTACATTCTTGCATGATGGAGAACGACGTGCCGAGGTTATTCGACGAAGATCACTTGGAATTAGTTGAACGAGTTGAAAACCTTGAACAACGAAATGTACGTCCTCGTCGGTATTTGCGCGATGGCCAAAATCCATGCGAATTTTTTTCGGACGTGGAGTTTGTGAAACGTTTTCGTTTCATGAAGGAGACAGTGCTGGGAACAATTGTGCCTCTTGTTGCTGCCGACAACGGAGATCGGAGAGGATTGCCTGTGCCACCTCTCATGAAGGTTGTAATCGCGTTGCGATTTTATGGGAGCAATAGTTTCCAGGTACGTACCAAACAAGCTAAGGTAACAGTTGTATTTGGTTTCCATCTTAAATAGTTGCCAAGAAACAAGACGGTACTAAGCCCTAAGTTCTGTCATC
>PNEQ01084440.1:0-26528 GCA_003012365.1 Medauroidea extradentata | reverse complement strand
TCAAATTGCGTTACTCTTTCAAAAAAATGTTATTACATACACTATAAAATGCAGCAAAACTAATGAACATACTTATAAGATTCTCATATAAGCTAATAAAAAACTGTGGGCAATCGCAAACTCAAACTGAAAATGTATTCGTTGAAATACCGACACCGACACAAGAAACAAGATGCGCGGGAAAGAGTGTACACATGCGCTACCTGTTATAAGATTTACCAACTGTAAGTAGTCGTAAAAACTAATGACAGAGGGCAGCACCATATCTACAATCCATTGAGCGATCACGTACGTGACGGAAAACGAGACTAACTCATGACACACTATGTAGGCGTTTTTATAAGCGCGCCCGAGTCGGACTCGGGCATCGTTTGTTCAGCAAATAGGCTAGCCCGAGTTTAACTCGGGCTTAGTCTCCAATGTGTTAATAATAATTGAATTCCATATTTGGAAAACAAAATAATTTTACGTTAGTAGAAACCTCCAGATACAAGGTCACACTTCTTGTGATTCACAAACTTAAATTACATGAGAGATGACACCATCAGAGATGCAGTTACAAGAGAACCTTGTTTGAACAGAAATCACCTATTGGTAATGAAATAAAGCTTGTACAGTTTCTTATATACTTGAAAAAAACAAACAGAAACTTATGGTAAAACAATTTATTACAAGGACATTTAAATATGGATGTTCGTATCTAGAGATTCTGTATGTATCTGCTGAGGGAACTGAGTTCTCCCCTACTTGCTGAAGAAGCTACTTTTGTGCTAGCAGTACCATCTGTTTCCTCCTTGAATACATTGTTTCTGGCTTCATTGTTGACCTGGAGTTGGTAGGCATTAGCTTAGATTTGTGTTCTGACACTAAATTAATTGCTATAAAATTGTGTGTGGCTTCTGCTCATTCCAGGGTTACATAATTCCTTTATAACTTAACCCTCCCACCCTTTTTTCGATGCCAAAATTATCACAAAAATTGTAAAGTTTAGTCTTATATTAATGTCAGTTGGTTTTTTTTCAAAACGATAACAAATTTCTGGGATACCTCGTATGTCATTGGAATTATGTGTGTTTCCCATCTGTATTTTTTTGTTTTAAATCTGAATGTTAAAACAAAAAGAAATATAACGAATAACAGAAAGATATTTTTAACATAACACTGATGTTTAAGAAACAATCACTATTGTGAATAATATGCTTATTGTGTTGTAAAACCATTTTCCTGTAAACTGAAATTTTGCAGATAAGAGATATCACTTCTTAGCTAAGTTAAAACAGACTTGATACCATGTAATTCCATCTCATCAAATATAATTTCATATTCACACATACACTGTCGACGCAAACACTACTCTGCAGTTAGATGTCAGAGTTCCCAACAACAGGGAAAACAGGGAAAATTCAGGGAACTTGAAATGGGTTAAACACATAGGGAAAACTCAGGGAAATTCTTTGTTCAGGAATCACAATACATACCGTATTTACACACCACCTGTACTTCTCTTCTCAAGAAACAAAATCGTAAAGTTTGGGTGCAGGTCGTACATGTAAATCAAAGTTTTAGATAACTATAACTGCTGCAGTTGTGGTGGTCTTTTTATATCATGGTTTTTTGGTTTGTTGTTTGTATGGTTTAATGGTGATATTTTTACATATGAAACACAACGAAAACAGTATAAAACAATAGCTGCACATTGTTTCATACTGTGGTAGAGTTCTACAGGAGCTAATAAATATATTTGAAAACGTTTTAATCAATAGTGACAAATTTTTTTATTCCTCTCCACAAGACATCATCAGCATTTTTCTTATAATTTTTGCATTTGAAATATAGGTTACATTCACTGGTTTGTACAAGCAGTTTCTTTAATTGTGCAATGAAAATTATGTGAAACTTGTGAGACTAAGCAATTCAGTATTGAATGTATTTCGCTACTGTACATTATCCATGATAGTCTGAGGGATATTTGTGTGACATTCACAATGTCTAAATTTAGTCCTGCTTGGCTAGATGGATCACTGTTTCCTGACTGGAAAAAATGGCTGTTTTATGTTGAGGGTGATGACAATTGTGTAAAGCATTTTATGTGAAAAGGTGTTTTCATTGAGTAGTATGGGTAGGCAGTCTGTGAAGTCATTAAGAAGGGAAATTTCACAAACAGTTGGTTACAGTGAGCAGTAGTACTGTATCCCTTTATATCACCAAGAATCAAAGGGGTGAATTATTTCAAGTGTTACTACAGCACCGAATTCTGAATTAGCACACCAGCTTCCTGTTTTGTTGAGAAGAAAGGCAGTTTTAATAGCCAGCAAGGAGTAAGCAATTTGTGTACTAAAATTTTTCCAGATTGTTTCATTGCACAAGAAATGCAACTTGGTAGTACCAAGACTACGTAACTTAGTTATTTACGGACTTGCGCCATATTTTTTTCACAAACTTGGTGATGAAATCCAATCCGCAAAACACGTCTGCTTTGATTAATTATTTAATAGGGAAGCAATGATACAACAAATGGACATAGCTGTGTGTACATGGGATGTGCTACAAGAATCACGTAATGACCAGGTACTGGAACTTTTCATTTTTAGGCCATTCTACAGCTGATGATCTTTTAGAAGGGTTTCAACAGGAACTAAAGAATGTTGAACTACCCAAAATTGTGCAAGTGTCCATGGATTAACAGAGTGTTATGTAATTGGGTATTCATGAATAAATTGAAGGCAAAAATTAAGGTGTGCAAAGAAGATACAGATGTATTAAAACTGGGATCTTGTGGTCTCCATGTTGTTCGTGGTACCTTTCAGATGGGTGTTAGAAAGACAGGATGGGATGTGGTTCAATTTTTAAAGGCCATATACATACATATATTCTGTGTTCAAAGACTCGCCTGTTAAACGATCAGACTTCAGACAAGTTACAAGTTGTAGTGTTATTCCAATAAAATTTTGTGATTGTCAGTGGTTGGAAAACCAGTTTGTGAGAGAGCAATACAAATTTTGTTAAAAAAATGTTTTAAGACAAGTAAATTACCTGCTACATATTCAGTTGAGAAAGTGAAGCGGACTGTTTGACTGGGGCAATACATCTGTCAAATTATAATGCAGGTGTCCTAAGGCTAGCTCTGTGAGTACAGAAACCTCGTGTGGAGCAAAAGTGCAGAAGCTGGCTTGATCCAGACACTCAGTATGGCTTGAGGTATCCTTTGCTACTAGCTAAGCTGAATTTTTTCCTGACAATGGATTCTTCACTTGAACCATTTTTAAGGAAGTTCCAAACATCAAAACCAAGACAATCACATATCAACTTATCAGTATTTGGACGATGTAAGTCAGGGACTTCTACTCTCAAAGTTGAAAATTGGGTTTGTTGCGTAACATGAGTAAGGTGTGGTTGATGTAAATAAACTTGAGAAACTTGTTGAACTTAGCCTAATAAAGTACAAACTGGTTAAAGTTGCTTCTTGTTTGAACCTTAGAAAATTGTTCAGATAAACGGGAAGAGTGTAGGACAAGTTGGATACATGTTTGCAAGTTCTCATGCCTTCCAGGCACATAACTGCCCTTCAGTCTGATAGAGCTAGTGTCAAGTTTACCTGATTCGTTACTAATATCAATTCGGACAAACTTGCATCATTTTATGTATAGAATGAGAGATTGGACAATTTATTGCAGATATGTTGTGGGGAGGGTAAGAGTTCAAAGATTTATGGCTTGCAGGAAAATTATATTAATTCTCTCACATGGTAATGCTTTTGTGGAATCCGGATTCTCCATCAATAAAGACATGCTTGTTGAAAACCTCCATGAGGAATCTTTAATTGGCCTACGACGAGTCTGGGATGGTATTAGTAACGCTGCTGGTGAAAATTGTATTCAAGTAGATCAGTAAACGATAAACTATGCTAGAAGAGCTGCTTCTAGATACAAAGGTACCATGTAGCAAGAACGTCTAAATGAGTATGAGGACAAGAAGTTGTTAGACAGAAATTATAAGGAAGAAAAAAAACTCAAGTCTGTAGAAATTCAAGAGCTGCTAAACATGAAACTAGAAATAGAGAAACAAAACGTTCAATTAGATACGAAAATTAGATACGAAAACTAAAAAATTTAAGAAAAATATGTGATGGGCTTAAATGATGACCAGTACATATTTTTATGTTTTGTGCTGTAAGTTAATTTTCTGTATTTTTTTTTTCTTTTTTATAATAGCCACCATATTTGTAAATATTGTCATGAGGCTGGGCGTAGTAAAATAAATAAAGTAAAATAATAGACAGATGGTTAAACTGTTATACAGATGTGGTGACAGACCGTGTCGTTGAGTTGATAGTCATGTTGCTCCTTCCTTGTTTTGTAGCTAAAGTGTTGATTGTAAAATGAGATGTAAACTGGGGGATGAAAGTATGTCTGAATTATTAAGCTATGCAAGCCTACGAGGTGGAAAGCAAATAAACATCACATGTAAATAAAACAAGCATTTGACAGAACCATTACGATAAGCAATAAAGATAAAATAAACTCTGTAATTATTAAAACATCACTGGGGGAATAAACACATACTGTACGTAGCTCCTTAAGTAAAATAAAAACAAACACTTTAAAGATAGAATTTCCACCTTGTAGCCTAGCTACGTAAAGTATTGTATGGTAGAGCACAACAAACTAATTGAAATAAAATAATAACTCCGCTTGGCAAACTATCTATTGCGAGGGGTACAGAAGATCTAAACATAAGACTAACGTCCCAATACGGGTCGCGTCTCCTATCTTGTATCGCACATGTGCTTGTCACCCATAATCATCTATAAATAAAGTATTTAAATCACGATACATGTTCTGCAATTAGGGGCTATCAATTAATGTTAAAGGGGGCTACAGTTCGACTACTTGAAATAAAAGAATAGATTCAAATGATTGGAGTTTATTACAAAAGATTAAAATAAATTGTTACAAAAAAAATTACATTAATGAAAATAAAATTGTACAATTTGGAAAAAAGATTTGTTATTAAGATGTGATGAACTGTGACCAGATATTACATTAAGAAATGATACTACACAGTAAAGTGGTTTCTGGCATTGCAAAACAATCCCGAGGTCATTACATTACTCTGAAAACACTTAATAAAAGACAATTGTACTGGCCAGCAACAAATACACGCGTCAACGTATCCACGACTATTCAATAAATACCAAACACGAAAGCTAAAGGGGAAATAGTAATAATAATTAAGTTAATAAAATAATAACATGAAAGAATACTTATCATTTTGATGGTCCTTTCCAGCGAAGTCTCATCCATCTCAGGGCTCGAAGTCTTCTTATCCCGTAATAAACAAACGACTACTCGAAATTAAAATAAATAGTAATAAAAAAACTGTGCACATCCCTTAATTACTAGTCTGGCCTTGTATCTCTCTAGCCCTCCATCTTGGTCACGTTTCAATGTGAACACCCATCTACATTTTATCCTCTTTTTACCCTCTGGTAGTATTGCCTCATCCCAAGTCTCATTCTCCTTCAAAGATTGTACCTCCTCCTCAACTGCTTTCATCCAGTAGCTCCGGTCAACCCTGTCCTTTAACTCATCAAAGCTTTGTGGCACCCCCTCACAGAATGCCATTGCGTTCATTGCCATGAATATGTTACCTGCTGGCTGCAGATTGACATGAGCCTCTGTTTCCTCTATGGTTCCTACTGACTCTAAATTTTTACCCACTTGTTCGCAAGATACTCCATTTTGCCCCTCCTGAACCTTTCTGCTTTGTGGTCTAGATTATTTCCTTAAGCCACAAACTACAAAATCCTTTAGATATTCAGGAGGTTTCTTGACCCTGCCTCTCTCAGTTTCCTCTCCATGAGACTCCTCAAAACCCTTGAAATCCTCCTGTTCTTCTCCCGAGTTGTTTTCGTCCTTGTCTCCCACAGGGATTTGCCCTACATCTCCATCTTTCAACTCAAGATCCCAATAACCTTCCTCAAATTTATTCTTGGTCTCATCAAATTTTACACTACTTGCGACAATTACCCTTTTTAATTCTGGACACCATAGCCTATATCCGTTGTCACAGTACCCTAGCATTATACACTTCCGACTGCGTGAATCAAACTTCCCTTCACTCTTAACTTTGTGTGCATACGCAATGCAGCCAAAAACTCGCAATTTCATCAGGCAATTTCATCAGGTTAGGCCTTTTCCCATACCACAATTCCGCAGGTAATTTCCCATCTGGCAGGGCTGTGGTTGGACTCCTATTCACCAGATATACAGCCGTTAGGGCTGCTTCAAGCCAAAACATTTTACCTAATTTCGAGCCTAGCTTCATACACCGTGCTTTATCCAGAATGGTGCGGTTCGTGCGTTCCGCTACCCCATTTTGTTCCGGCACCCTAGGAATCGTCAGCTCGTACTTTATACCTTTTTCCTCAAAGAACTGGTTTACATCCTGATTGATATATTCCCCCCCATTATCGCATCTAAAACTACAGATCTTTTAACCAAACCTAGCTGTAGCCATGGCCTCATACAATTTTATGTAGTGCAAGACTTCCCCTTTTGTTTTTAAACCAAATGCGACAGTGAAATGGGTATAGTCATCTATAAGGGTTAGTATGTTGTGGTGGTACTCGCCCCCACCTTACCTCAAAAGTTATACAGTCTGTATACAGCTCACCACGGCATCACGTGTGGTAGAGTGAGATCTCTCTTCTCAGGGTTCACTAGTGGGTTCGAAGGCGTGCAAGCATGTCGTTAAATAAAAGAGTTAAATTTTAGGATGATGGCATTTTATAGTGCAGAAGTTATTCAGACATTACAGAATCACTAAATAACAAAAACGCTCCACCGGTGGGCTACTCCTATAAATGGGTTCCTGTAGCTAGACCATTTTTAGAGTTACTTGTTACTGAAAGAGTTCCATCGGGCCCAAACGCCTTCTGAAATTGCACAAAGAAAATATTAAGCCATTTAAATTTAACTGAACCTACAGCGATTAATTTGTGGCTAACGTCGATAAAAGTAAAGCAGACTGAAAATTTAACTATGGCATCTCAAAGAAGCCAGTTATCCACCGCGTGTACTACCCAACCACGTGGGTGGGTCGGCGAACTTACGACCGCGGTCCCGACACGTCTTCATCGTGCAGCAGCTCAGGAAAGACTGGGGAGAGTTCAGGGCACATGCGGCGAACCAAGGGTGCCATAGCCTCCAACCCAGTGCACACGTCCCTCCGGAACTCTTTTTAATTATAACTAATGACACGGTTTACGTAGAACCCTCAATTTAAATCCTATGACTCCTGGCGCTTAATACTTGATACATAAATTCTCACGTTACGTTAATTCTTTACAGGTTAGTCAAAAATTGAAGAAACAATAAAAGGCGCCGTTGGCGGAGTAATACATTTGCGGCCATCACCGGAAACATCGTGGCGTACAGGCGCCAGCTTGTCGCATGCCTGTTGCAATCCACAAGCCCAAACTGACATGAAAAGTGGGAATATTAAATACGCCTTTCGGCTCACATATTACAACAAAAAGTTACTTAGATAAAGTTCCTGAAATTTAAAGCTGAACAAAATGAGACTAGTCAGGAGTCTCTACGACAAAATTTACTTGATTGAAATAATTAAAATTATCAATTATTGAGTTTTAGCTAACACTAGCCCTAGGTAGCCCACCACAATAAATACAATTAATTAGTTACAAAAGTTTTACATTAAAATATGGCTTCCTTCTTCAGGATGGCATTCAGTAGCCTCGTAGGACTAAAGTTCATCCACAGATCTTGATGTTAGCAAAAATTATTACAATTAATTAACAAATTTAATTTATTCAAAATCAAATGATGGGACTTCGGCGAACAAACGATGCACTTGCACTCTACAAGCCGGGCAGGCTCACCACTCTGACCGAGCAACTTATGAAATGTGGGGCTTCACTTCACAATTGCACATGATTTTATAGGGTCAAATAATATATATACATAAGTGGTAGCTGCCTTAATGAGTTGGGGGCTCTTATGCGTGGGCTGGCATTATGGTCGGTGTTAGACTAACTCTGGTGTCACATAGACAACACTTAAGGTGGAAAAGAAAAAGAAATCACGTGGCTGGTGAGGCCAGTTACTCCACAATGTACTTCTTACCGTCCTGTGTACCGGGTGTGATCGGACCACATAAATCACTGTGTACTCTCTCCAGTGGCCTTTTAGCCCTTTCCCTAGTGTACCTGTGGGACCCTGCCGTCTGTTTCCCCTCCATACAAATCCCACAAAGATCCTTATTACCCTCTTCAATTTTTCCAATCTCAGAAACTACTTTTGACAGCTTGTACAGATTTTGGTTACCAATGTGACCAAGTCTTGCATGCCATAATTTGACATTACTTACTACTGAGCATGCACTAACCTCACCAATATAGTTTGGTACAGTTACGGGCATTTTGTACAGATTCCCTTCTCTATTCCCAATTCCAACAACATTCTGGCCCTTCAGAATTGTACACTTACCTTTTTCAAACACCATTTTGAATCCTTTACTTTCTAACCTTGGAACTGAATTTAGATTATACTTGAGGTTTTCCACCAACAACACATCCTTTAACTCAAATTTCCTAGGCTTTCCATACACTAGAGTTTCTGCACACATATCACCTATTTCTTTTGCACTTACATACACTTCTGATTTAGCAACCCCTATCAACACTCACTCATCCAATTTTCTGCGGTTCATCACAGGGGTGTCTACCAACACAAGATGATCAGTTGCCCCCGAGTCTAAAATCCACACACTATTTTTACCACAGCTACCCTGTGTGACACAACACTCATCAACTGACATCAAAAAACTGTACACAGGCACTTCTTCTTTGTTATCTTCAGCGAGGTGTGCAATTCTCCGCTGGTCTCCACCTCCGTGTGTTCCTCTGCCTGCGTCTGGTCCTCTTCCATGCCCTCCATGTGCTCCTCTGCCGCCTGCATCTGGTCCTCTTCCATGCCTTCCCCCACCTGGCTTCCAGCATTCGTGTCTCTTGTGTCCTGGAGTTCCACAATTGTGACACTTAAACGGGAACTTTCCCTTCGCGAACGATCCACTGCTCCCCGACCTTGTTGCAGTCCCTGAAGACACCCATCTATTTCCTAAGAAAGCCACAGGTTGGACGTTCCGGCGACTTTTACTCCCTTTTCTTTCCTTCTCGGCGGTCTCTTCATCTTCTATTCTCTGTTGAACATATTCGAGACATAATTTGTCGGCTCCAAGGGTTTGTAATCCTGACACTACCCCTTCTAGCTCTTCAGGCATTGTCAACAGGAACTTGATTACAATCCCTTCGTCATCTATCCTCTCGCCTGCAGTCTTCAGCTCCCGAACCAACTTATCGAACTTGAGGCAGTACTCACTGAAGGTTTCACTAGATTGCCTATACCTTGTGGTGTGGAGTTTCTTGTTCAACAGCATTCTGCTAGCTGCCCCTTTCTTTTCAAACCTGTCCTGTAAGCCTTTCCATAAGGCATATGCAGTAGCTTTGCCCTTGACATGTTCTAATTGGCTGTCATGGATTCGTTGAACTATGAAGTTTTTGCATCTCTTGTCTGTGCGTTTGATTTCCAGTAATGCCTTTTCCTTTGTGACTTTTACTTCCTGGTCATCTCCATTTGCTGCAGTATATGGTGCTTGCCATTCCATCATTGGTTTTTCCAAGTGTTCCAGCAATTCCTTCTCATCCAAAAACACCTCCATTCTAAACTTCCAATCGTCAAAGTTATTCCCGTCAAACAGTGGTATTCTAAATTTGTCTTCTTCCATTCTGGTGACAATCTTTTGTAGTCTATGTGGTTACTTAACCTTTCTTTATCATGTGAAAAAAATTTTCCACTACCTATCACCATTCTGGGCCCATAACCTGTTAGGTAATCAGCTTTCATTAGTGACAGGATAGCGTGAATGAATGAAAATCGAAACGAAAACACAATTCACCCATTTTAAATATACTTTACTATTTTACACTTCCAGACTCCACAAAACATAATCCACCACTTACCGCCATTACAGAACATACTCTTCCTTTTTACTGGGAAGAAAAGAAAATCAAACAAAAACAAAACACTAAACAAGTAAGAAAGACTAGAAACATAAGTCAACCACCAAGCGATTGTCAGTGATACCACTCACAAAAAATAAATGGCACAAGCTGCCGTAAAAGGGGACAAAACAACTCTACAATAATAAATAATAAATTGTCATTTGTCCAACAACTCCGTGTTTCACAGAGTTCAAAATTCCACCGACAGGTGGCATCAGAGTTACGTTTTCGCCATTTTTCCGCAACTTCACCAATTTGCATTGTTTGCATGTGTTGGTCCATTGTGTGTATGTGTACATTCAAAAATATTGTAAATTGCTATGAATATCATTGCCAAATTATGTGAAACCATCATTATTCTATAAATTATGTTTTGCATTTGCCAGCCTAGAAACATACTTTTTATTTCACATATTAAGAAAATACGTTATTTATTGTTTCTGTTAAGTGTGTCGTCGTTCGTAGCAGTAGAACTGAATGAAACTTGAATTCTTGAATTATGTGTATTGTGTGTGTTTTTAGTGGCGGTTATGAGTTACAAATTCAAATAAACTATGCCCACATTTACGAGATTCGTAACTGCAATAGTGTGTGTTATATCAATTAGTCGATGGACAGAAGCCAGTATTATAAGACGTTAACGGGCAGGTATTTATAACTACGATTACTTTTTATTATATCTTATATTCAGCCCCAGTGCATTTAATGAGTAGATATTGTAGCTAAAATTTATTGGTGCAGTTTAATGTACCGTATTTCACCGCATAATCGTCACATATTTCTGCCAAATTGGACGCAAAAATCGAAGGTGCAACCATTATTTGAGAAAAATTCCCGTGGTAAAAAAATTTTTTTAAACCAACATTTTTCATCACCAACCCTATTTATGTTAGACTAGCAGTCCCCCGCGGCTTTGCTCACGAATATTATTCGTAACTGATAATATTTACTTTAATTGAAAAACCTCTTTGTACTTAAGATTGGTACTTCATTCATCAAATGTTAGAATGTCCAAGCGGCTAGTTGAACTAATTCTGCAGCAGGATAAGTAGCTATAGCAGTCCTTGCGAAAAACAGTCTTAAGTTTGTCCCTGCCACTAACAGCGACTTCGCCTGGGCTTAATTTATAGCCCTTCCAATTTGAGGTTGTGGGGTAATTACAGACATCTAAGGTAAGAGGTTAATCGAATGAAAAACATCTGTTTACCCTGTGCACAACCATTGGTGACGGTGACCTCAATTATATATTGTCAAAATATTCACTTTAACTTTATTGCCATTACAAAGTATCAGTGGGTAAAGGTTTCGCGGAAACGTATTTGGTGCCTCAAACTTGAGATTAGTGAGATGATATATCGTCGGTTTACTGCCAAAAGTGACAAAGTCAAAATGAGATAAAATTATAAAAATGCTTGGAATATGAATATGTATGTTGTTCACGAACAATTGCCCAAGTTTAAAGTCTATTCTTCATTTCGTACTGTTGTGTCACAGTATGTAACATACCACATTTTTGTGAATATCTACAATTTAATACTGTTTTTAAACGAAATAGAATTTATGACTTAATCAGTTTTGGCAGTATACGGACGATATATCAGCTGATATTGTAGAGGAACCTAAGTGGAAAGCGAACTGCAATTTTACCCCTTGCCTTGTAGTTTTTGTGTGTCAGATTTGAACGTTCGCACGCAGCTTTAAACGAATTCGAGCCTAGAACCTCCCGGAATTTAGACCTGAGTAGCAAACAACTGCGTTACGTAACGTCGAAATAATTCATGAAAATAAAATTTAATTTAAAAAAATAAAATATCTGTGTCCTGGGCTCATAGAAGTTGTACAACACCACGTCTCGATAGGTTACTGTAGAGTGAAACTCCTGTATAGGTTGTTTCTCGCTGCTCGTTCCTGCTTTTCGAATCGTCTGCCTTGAATATTGACCAACTTAGTTTTATTCTTAATAATCACGTTTCTTATAAAGAAAAAAAAATTACATACTAATTTTTTAAATATTTATGTAAGCATCACTCTTATAGATATTGTGGGTTGTTGGAAAACAAATTTTGTGCTTTTTCACACTTTTGGGTGTCGAATTTCGAAGTATTTTAAATTTACATCTTGGACATTTGTATAAGTATCCAACTGAAGTGTAAATCACATCGCTAGCCCGTTCAGTCGAATCAAAATCGATCATTCACTAAAAATACACATATCACCCCTGCACAGTATTGAGAAATCAAATTTCATAAAATCTGAAAACAGTTTTGCGATAATTTCTGTAATCATCAACCTGAAGCAAAAATTAATTGTATATCTCAACGGGTTCAATAGATATCGAGGATTTATCTAAAACACATTCAAGGTCTTTTCACCACCTAAGAGAAAAATTTCGAAAAACCCTTGAATCATGTTTTAGAATACTTTATTGGTATCTCGTGGACGTAAAAAACACAACATTAGCCCGCTGGGTTCAAGATGTATTGACGATTAATTGAAAACGCTTTTCACCACTTTTCACCCCTTTTTACGTCCTTAGGTAGCGAATTTCGAAAATTCCTGAAATAACTTTTTAGGTATTTGAGTAAGCATCAATCTTAAACAAAAATCTTTTAGCTATATAAAAAGCTATTGGATCGATATATGTCGAATGTGAGTCGAAAACTCATATTACCCTTTTTTTAACCAGTTTAGGGCCAAATTCAGAAAATATATTTTAAATGGTACTTGGGATATTTACAAAAGCACCAATTTAAAGGAAATAGCTGTTCGATATCTCGATTGATTCGTACATGTGGAAGGATAATCGAAAACACATTTCACGTATTTTCACCCCTTTAAATAAATAAAGCCGCGTACACACTTGCGAGCCGAGCGGTTCGCGAACTGCTCGTGAGCAGCATGCTCGCCAGTTTGTACGCTGTACCGAGCGACATACGAGCGCCCTACGAACCGCTCGCGACGATCCGAAGGAAGTCGGTTTTTTCGACGAACACAAAGGGATTCGCAGCTCTAGTCTGGACGTGCTCGCTGCATGTTCGTGTGTTTAGACAATGCTCGCGAACCTTTTCCTTGCCATCAGTAGACTAATATCCGCTCGTTGTATGCTCTTTGTTGGTTCGGCTGTCCTGTGGATCGCTTGAGGTTCGTTGGAATTAATTTTACCGCGAACACGTTGTGAGCGGCTTACGAGCTATTCGCGAACCGCTCGGCTCGTAAGTGTGTACGCGCCCTAAAAGTAACCAATTAAAGTTAAAATCAAGACTATAGCCAATTGTGTTTCAAAGATATTGACGATTCATAAAAAACACATTTTGCCCCTTTTTACTGCCTGGGCGTCGAATTTAAAAAAAACCTAAAACTACTTTTTGGGTATTTACGTAAGCAATATTTTGAAGTGAATATCAACTCTCTGTCCCGAAGGGTTTGATAGATATCGATAGTTTATTTGAAACACATTTAAGGTCTTTTCACCCCCTTAAATGCCGAACTTTGAAAAATCCTTAAATTGGCTAAGATGCAGTTTTACGAGTGTCCTATTAAAGTAAAAATCACGATGATAGGCCGCCGGATTCGAGCTCTAGCAACGTTTCTTCAGAAACACATTTCACCCCTTTTCACCACCTTAGAGGTGGAATTTCGAAAAATCCCTTCTTAGTGCTCGCCTACGACCTGAGGGGAATCCCCACAAAAAATTTCACGATTCTAGGTCCAGTGGTTTGGGCTGCAGTTTGATATGTCAGTCAGTCAGCTTTCATTTTTATATATAGAGAGATTAACTCAATATTTTTGAGAGAACTATAGATGTATGAACTCTGAAACTATGACTAAATTTCTATAACTTACTAGACCTTGGAGGTTAGGTCAGTTTCGTAAATAATTTCCACATTTGGTGGGAACACATTTCGTGATTAATAGTATTTACCAATAAATAGGCACTTTTGGTTATTAGAAAACAGTTAAATCCAGTAGTTTTTTAATTTCCGTTTTGCTTGAAGTTTTTGTTTTCTGCTTCTGCGAGTCCATTACCGTTTATTACACTAGCGCCTAGATCCAGGACCTCTAAGCACAGTGGCACACTGCTGCATTTTTTCTCCTTGCCACCCCTCTCTCGCAGTGTACCCCCTCCCTGCCACCCCTCCACCGGCGTGTTGTTGCCTAGCATCCACCACTTGGGTCGCAACATACAACCTTCAATTTGGTGAAGATTTTCATCATTATTTACCACTAAAATGTTTGCATGCACATATTGTACAAGCCATTACCAACACAAACGTACTTTGCTATGTTAAAACTGGCAGAACACTTAACATGGGAAAGAAGCAGGCTAGGTGAAGGCACGCATCAGTAAAGCTCGTGTGAAAAATGTTGAAGACAAGACAAACTGCACTGAATGCTAAGTGTTCATGTTTTTTTTTTCTTCGATTGCATTGAATATTTGAATACATATTCATCGTGTATGCCGTGTCAACATATCTGCTGAAAGTACAAGCCGCGAAAGAGCCAATTTAATCTAATAAGCTCATTATTGAAAAGCGTTCAAATTGTGGTGAAGAAGTGGCAGTTAAATTGGTAAAATTTTTGCACTTGAATTCCACATTATCCTCCTGAATCGCTGAAGCGCGCATTGATTAAGAAAATGACCGGAAATAAAAATTCCACACAAACAGAAAAACTCATAGAAATAGAAAAACCTCTTTCTCCGGTACATCTAACATTACTGGCACTTCGGAAATGTAGGAGTTCAGATACGCATCTGAAAACTACTCCTAGACACTAACCGGACAAATAAGAAAATTATTCTGCAAATAAAATAAAAACCAGAGGTGTACAAACCAACAAGTCTTTCTCGAAACCAAAGGAACTTGAAGCCTTAAGGGCACCACTTACCACGCGCTTAAAATTTGTTGCGGGTCTTTAAATACATTTTTTATGAACCTGTTCAATAGGCACACTTGCCTTTTGTGTCAATGTACGAAAAGAAAATGTACTTCAAACAATGACTGACGGTACTTTTAAAACATCACATCAATTTAAAAAATCATTTCTGAACCCCTCAAAATTGCTAAAAACCGATTTTTCAACATGTTATACATGGAAAACTACTCATAGGATTCATGTGAAACTATTCTAGAAACACGCAATGTTCTTCACTTACTTTTCATCAGTTAAAAGATGGGATCACTTCTGAAAGTGTCAAGCGAGTGATCTACGATACCACTCCACGCTGTTTCTGTTGTCTTGCGCTAGAGGTGATACCGCACCAGATAGGTCACTCAACTTCGCCCTTGGCACTGTGCCTCACTCACACAAACACACGGCCAACAGGTGAGTGCCTTAAAAATTGCAGGAAGCACCATACTGAAAGGCAAGATCATGGAAAACCATGTCCTGAAGAAAACAAATAAATATTTCATGTAATGGAGAGCACATAAAAAATAGTAGATTTACATGTTTATCTATAGTAAATAAGTTACAATTTTACTTCGGTGTTTGTATTGCTGGAGAAACAGCTGTTCGTTAAGAAACAAAATTTCCTCAGTCCTGAATTCAGCAGTACCAAGTAAGGAATTATTTTTCTCCACATAAACTAGTTTGTATTTAGACTAAATGTGTAGTTTTGAATGATTATAATTATGTTTAGATAAAAACGGGAACTGGTGTTGATGCACTCGTTAAATGTATTAAGGGTGTTCATGTGCGATAAAGTCACAATTTTATATTTTTATGAAATATTGTAGTTTTGTAGACGATACTTGTGAGTGCAGTCCTCTTACGAAACAATTTTAGCTGGCGTTGTTTCCTCATAATGGTGCGTCAAAATAAAAATTTGCGTGTTCTGCTGCCATGAAAATAATGAAAACCAATTGACTTACGTACGTTAAATAATTCATTTTAAAAAGTTGCTGAATTTTCTACTTTTTTCTGTACATTGGGGTTTTTTTTTTAATTCAAAATATTACGCTGTGGATTCTTTTAATGTTATATTGCGTAGCTCATAGTATGTAATTACACAGTGAATTATTTTGTTTAAGTAGGTCAGTTGGTTTTCACTTTATGCATGACAGTGTAACAAGCAAAGTTTGACTTTGACACCCCTTTATGAGAAAACTATGAGAGCTAAAATTGTTTCGTAAGAGTAACATGTACTCAGAAGTATCGTCTACAAAACTATTAAAATTATGATTTCATTGCTTTTGAACACCGTTAAGGACTCTCCCTGAATAGACTGAGTTTGTGTGTGTGAGATTAAAAATTGATGGAGTGGTATGAGTGCACCTGACCGGCATATGACATGCACTATCGCTTCTTCACGCAAACCACTTGGCTGGTGTGCAGTGCAGTGACCAAATTATTTTATTTCTGAGTCGCGTAGTTCAAAGTCTAATGCTTGTTTGTATTTTTCTTTATCTGGTTGTTTTCTTTTCGGAGATACTGCAGCCTGGGAAAAAAAATTTTTTTGCCGTTTTGAGGGGCACGAAAATTATGTTTCTTATTAGTTGTGACAAACTCTTTAAAATTATGGCTACATTGTTTGAAATAAGTGCTCTTTTTGTAGATAAAAAATATATAATTCACTTTAAATAGTTTTGTATAAAAAGGAATATCCGTAACTCATTGCAACGTATTTTATCACGGGTAGGGAGGGCCCTTAAAAGCCAGAGTGAGTGGGAGGGTGGAGTTTATTTTGTAAGTCTATGTAAAAAGAGTTTAAATAGTACTTTTTTTTCTATTACTGAACAACGGTTTAAAGTCACGTTAAAGAAATTACACATTGTGTTTTTTTTTAAGTGCTGGAAAAATTGCCTGTTGTGTTAAGTGTTAGTGAAGAGGTTTTGGTTAGCCCTTAACATCAGATCTTCAGCACTGGCGAGGGATTAAATGTTGTATGAAGCAGCGTTGGAATGAAGGGGTGAGGGAACAGGAGATCCCCGAGAAAACCCGTTGGCCAGCGACATCGTCCTGAACGACTCCCATGTGCGAAAATATGGAGACAGACCCTGCCGGGAGTCGAGCTCGGATGGCCTTAGTGGGAGGCGAATGTTCTAACCACTGTGCTAACTGCATGCCTTTACGCATTGTAAAGAGATTCCTTGTAGTGTTATTTCAATATTTACGGTAAATCATAACAGAAGAATTTTATACAAAAAGTATATTTCGTGAATGATAATGTACGAATTTTCATGTTAGTATGTTGTTTTTAACGTTAGGAAATATATTTCTTTAAATAATAAGCTTTAATTTAAAAAAGTTAATGTGACATGACTATTGTACTGTATAGTAGCAACAAATTTACAAGTTAAATACTCATGTAAATAACTGCATATTATTGTGTTGTAACGAGGGTAAGGAAACGGAATTATTAAAATAAGCATTTTGAAACATTTAATGTGTAAGTTTTTTTTTTTTTTTTTTTTTTTTTTTTTTTTTGTAGGTCCTACAGTGGTGTTCAACAATAAATCACAAAACAGTTGAATCTTAGAAAAGTATCACAGCTCGATTCTAACTATTTAAAGTAAAAAAAAGTACTGTACATACTTACGTATGTAGGATGTACATACATATTTTAATAAAATATTGGGAACATTGGCTACCCCACTTCGCCACTGTGCCCAACACATCCCACCCTCATTTTTTTTTATGTGGCACAGTAAATTTAATGTTTCCCGAGTTGAATCTATGACTACCGTCTATCCCATGTAAGAATTCCGTATTTTGACATCCGATGCTACCAATATTTTTAACACGTGTCAAACACGTGGTAGAATAACATACCATTTATAACAGGACGTGATTGTATGACCTGATGAAGCAGTAGTGGCAGCCCTGATCAACAAATCGGTTAACTTCCATTGCCGACATTGAAAATAGTGTGTATTATACATGAAAAATAAGCAAGCGCTTTGGAGGAACCGTAATATACTAACACGGTTATGTATCCAGCATTAGTCAGATAACTATTTTATTCTATTCAAACTGCGTGATGTCTATAACTATTTTACAAACAACCGCACCGTTATCAACAGACCTGTACCAGCAACAGTGTTGCCAACTTAGCGGAATTCCCGCTAGTTTTAGGGGGGGAAATTATTGTTTGGCTGAGAAATTTTCTATGTAGCGAACAGCGGAATTTTTGGCGGATTTTTAGACACTTTACAGCGGAAATTAGCGGTTTTGTATAATGTTATCATATCTTCGATATTATATGTATTAAAGTGAAGGGGGGTGGGAAAAGATTAACCCTGATAGCATGTAAGCAGCCAAGCAGTGGCTTTTAAAAAAACCTTATGCTGGAACAAATATGGCGACATGTTCTTTCAAAGCTCAATATTATATTTAGGTTATAGCCATGACAGATGCACAGAATGCGTTGTGTTTAATTATTATTATTATTATTATTATTAAGTGCCTTTCGTAATTAATTGTTTTGCGAAAAAATGAAAACATTAAAAACACCAAAGCATTTTACCTTTTATGTTGTATTACACATACACATTTCACTTGTAAGTTTTACTGTTCAAAAACTTTCTTTAATTAATTTTAATATATTACTATACGAATTCTCCGACATTTTATACTGTTTTCGTCGCAACAAACTACTATAGACAAGCCCATAATTAATTTACATTACGTTGAAATCACAATAAAGCAACCATTTTCTTGTTCGATTGCGATTGCCATTCCGCCACCTACTTCACAGGCGGATTTATTTCGACACTTCGTGTTCATATTCCGGCAATTATTCTGCTATAAAGTGTTCAAAAAATATCAGATTAAAATTATGATTTTTATAACTAAAACAAAATATGTTAAATAATATATTGTCTTCAATAGTCAAATTATATTCATTTTTTTATTATTGTTATTCCTTTTAGCGGAATTTTAGTCGATTTCGTAACAAAATTTAACGGGCTGAAATTCTTTAGACTTGGCAACACTAACCGGCAACCAAAACAAAGGACGCCATTACGTAAGCTTCTCGTGTGTTTGTGTTTCGTGACCGTGTGTGTTTGTAATAATTTTCTTTACAGGTGTTATTATAAATTCTGTGCATATAATCAATGTATTGCAATGCAGGAACTGAAATACACGGCCTGTAATCGCCAACGACAACGGGATATTTTAAGACTCGTTTCGGAAGAGGGAACTGGAAAAACGTTCAGCTTTTCAGCATCGTGGCATGTCTACAAAAAAATCGCTAAGTAAGAAGCAGGTAATTCTTCCAAATAAAAGTGCTACAGACAATAAAAAAAATTTTAGCTACCTTATATTTTAACGGAATTTGTGTTATATTTGTACGGTTCTTGTTGTGGGCGTATTGTAAACTGTAAACATGCTTTTTCAAGTCGCTGACTCAATAAATTATTTTTGTACGAAAATATCAGTGTTTTTATTATATGTACGGCAAGTAAGTGGTACCATTTAATATTAAGTCCACGTGATATTTTGTGCCTGTCAGCTGCAAAAATGCTGTTGGCCTACATATTACCAAAATAAATGGTCAGAAAACTTCAGCCTATATATTTTCCAGCCATTAAAGTGTATGTGTTTAGTAATTTGTGTTACCAAAAGATTTAAAGCTGATTTGGGAAATTAGTCCTACCCATGTTTGTTTATTACTTCTTCTTTTTGTTCATATATTATTTCTGTTTAGGTTGTGAGAGTGCAAATTTTTGCTATGTAGCCTACAAAATAATATGCTGATAAGTTTTTTTTTAGTCGCATAACTTTGTTGGTATTAACACCGATATTTCTAAGGTAGGCCCTACCCACTTCGATAGTCTACTACATGAAACTTCAACTACTACTTTATGATTTTAGGCTATAATGAAGTAATGAAGAACCAACAAGAAAAATAATTGAATTAATGCTTTCACATAGGCCTATATTTTTTTTCATTTAAAGATGTTTATTTACAATGTCGTATGCTCTAGCAACTTCAGTATGTTGTAACCAAATAGATAAGTTACCCATACAAGTTTTTTGTAATGCCATTAAATGCTACAATTTTGAGCATACCTAGGAAAGTATACAATAAATTATGTAAAATTTTGAGTTGTTATATTAACTGAACTACTGAAGAGTAGGCTATTCATTGCTGCAATATGAAATCATTTTCCATTAAAGTTGCCTACCTAACTCTAAAGACTTGTGCAGCCAGTATTGAAAACAAATTACCTTACTTGTCTGAGATCTAAAAATAACCAAAAGAAAATCACAACACACTTTGGATTGTATTGCAATGATACTATACCTTAACTGTTGATATGTTTTGATTGTCAGTTGGAAAGCACATGGTGGTGGAAGGATACGTAATGTTTTTGTTTACATTGCCCTACTTTTTTATGATCTGTCAAATAATGGAATTCTTATACGGTAAATGGACAATAATGTTACCAGACAAATGTCAGTGGTCATTCATGTAAAATTTAAAATTATTATGCTTTTGAAGAGTTTGAAAATGAGTTCTTGAAGTTATTATTAATGTAATATTTATTTGAAATTATTATTTAAAGTTAAAACAAAGAAATACTATTATGAATAATAACGTTCAAATTTTCTTATTAGTATGTTGTATTAAATAGTACGAAAGACATTTCCTTAAACAATAAGCTTTATTTTAAAAAGTTAATGTGACATGTCTGACCAAACCAACAATTAGAAGTTAAATGCTCATGTAAATAACTTGTTTATTATTGTTTTGTAACGAGTGTACGAAAAGAGACATCCAAAAATAAGCATTTTTAAACATTTAATGTGTAGTCTATTCAATATTGGAATGAAAAAAAAAAAAAAGTTTTAATATTCACGTATTATTATTGCTCTTTAAGGTGTTGTTTTCAGGTAGGAAAAATTATTTTTATTTTTAAACTATCGTCATTTTAATATTTAATGGACAATGATGTTCAATAATAAAACACAAAAAAATGTATCCGACTTAGATTTGAATTCTAAGAAAATTATCAGCAGCTCTATTATTTAACCAACTTTTTACAGCAAAAAAATTAAGTACATTCAAATTTTTATAAAATATTATGCTCGTTGGTTCCACCCCCTTCTCACAACTGTGCCCAACAACTCCCGTCCTCATTTTTTAATGCAGCCAGGTAAATTTTGTGTATTCCAAGCTGATTCTGTGACAAATGTTACTAGACACATTTTAGTGACGATTTTATACGAATACAAATTTACACCCAGACAGAGTTGGGAATCGAGCCCAGTACCTTTAGTTTTTTCCCAAATAGTACTCGGAACATAACAGCACTATGGTAAAACTATTGCACACGGTGTTGAGTATATTTTAATACCAGTGTTGATGCTCGTGAGATTCATCTTGGAGAAAAATGATACACAGTCATTTGCTGTGTTGTTGGATGTTAATGTGGAAAAAAAAAATCAGAGAAGATGACATAGCATTATTTCATTCTAGTTGTACTTCGTTTCCGTGACACGCGCGGCAAAATAATCGCTTGTGTAAATTAATCTGGAGGAGAAGGCTGGAGAGTGAGAAGAGTATGATGGGTTGGAAAGAAATGGGAGGAGTGGAGGGGAAGGTTTTACTGCGCATGCACTGCTGTGCTTAGAGGTCCTGGATCTAGGCGCTAGTGTTTATTACCATTGCAGTGTTTACAAACTTCGTTTTTATTTTGCGATATATACTACGTTCAGTTGGGAAAGTCAACGCACAAGCAAACACACAAGATGGTTGACTATTTAACTAGTAACGCTATGTTCCACTTTCATTCCAACGGAATATTTTGGTACTAACTTTTTCGTTATCAATGTCGCCAATGATTCACAAGGTGTGCTTAACGTATGGTCGTTTCTGGACCTCCTATATATTTGTGTGCTCGTCTCCAATTTAACCCAGGGCTGCTCTTTCAGATTTTATTGGTATTTGTCGCACACAGATTTTCAACTTCATTTTAAATAATGTACTAACATTATGCTTTATGTAATGGAATAGTCCTGTACTGTACATGTTGACTCGATGCCATCCCTTTTGTGTGAGGGGAAAGGTGCTAAGGTAGTACCCACAGGGAATCAGAGTTGGTATCGGTTAGGTCTAAATGTTGCAACAAGTGGTTTTAAGCAGTTTTTAAGGCACTGACTGACTGAACATTAGTGAGTTTGGGTGGGAGGGGGGAATATTTGTTTTTGTGTTCTTGCTAGTTTGACTTACGCATCAATTTTTATTGTCTAGCAAGGGCCAAACATTGATAATACAGGAGCTATGAATGTATATGTTCACAAAAAAATTAGGGGCTTCTCAACCCAAATAATGTTATCTTTTAATTGCCATGTATACGCAAACAGCAGTTCAGTAAAAAAAATTCTAAACCATCACACACAATAAATTTTTGATAAGATAAGTTTCAGTGTGCATGGTGGCTGTGTTCCAGTTTGGTGTTAAGGAGGAGTTACACTTTGACACGCCCGAAGATGATGAAAACGACGATGATGAAGAAGCTCCACATCCGCCATTCCCCCGGAAGCCACTGCCTGGTTCCATCACACTCAGGACTGGTATCTTCAACAAGCTGGGCACCTAGTCAGAGGGCCCTTTCACCTTTACATCATCCCTTGAGCAATTGGAAGAGTTCCTCTGAATATTATTTTGCAGCTTATTTTTCATTATAAATAAACTGTTGAAGTTATTTGTTTGGCCTTGCTATATTTAATGTACCGATATTTAGTTTTCTCTTAGGGAAGGCTGTTGTCACGTATTTGTCCAGCTATTCAATTTACAGAGAAATGAACTGTTCATGTGTACGCAATAGCAACGTATAATTTTTGTATTGAAAGTGTGTATGGTGCCTGAAGTCAGACACGTATTACTTTGTTACCTTAATATGTATCCTTGCACATTGAAGAAACATGTTCACATCTTTTTTTTCCCTTACAATTGTTTTCATGATTGTATTATGATTTATTTTTAATGAATAGGTGTAACTAGAAGTAATTATATCATTTCAGTTGTATTTAATAAATGCAGTTATCTTCTGAAAATATTTCTTTGGAATGTAACTATAAGTGTTAATTATGCAGTGTATTCCATTAAAAGTTATTTGTATCGTACAATTTTTTTTTATAATAAATTGCATTTTTCCCCCCACCCTAAGTTTTTGTTGCTTTCTGCAACAGTTACACCCTTCTCCTGTTTGCGTTTATCGCTCAGACAATGACTCAGTCACCTGTTTTCCAGTCACTTAAGGGCGTTAGTGTATGGAATACAGAAAATTGTTAAACTGCACATGGTTAGTTCTAGAGTGGCCACTGTGCTTACGAACATTTAAAGTTAATGTCCTGGCAGAATTGGATGCTACAACTGCATTTACGAGGAGTTTGTGAGGACTTCAGTAGTTTGTGCATGCTTTTAGTACACCAACTTGTGAGCATGTGTTTTATGTGATATAATAAATGAGGAAAAGAATGAAAATAAAAGCTTTGATTTATGACTTAAAATAAGTACATTACTAATTTGACCAATCAGTAGTTGCCTAGAGTGAAACCATGTTTTGTATCAAACTTAAAAGTTTCGGTACAAAACATAGTTTCACTCTAGGTAATTACTAATTGGTCAGTAATGTAAGTACTTCATGTCATAAAGTAAAGCTTTTTTTTTTTTCATTCGTTTCCTCATTTGTTATATCACATAAAACACATGTTCGCAAGGCAGCATTCTGAAAGTGTACGTGAACTTCAGAACTCCTCACAAATGCCCCATGAACGCTGCTACACTTACCAATTTTGTTGTCAGGTGATGTAAGTTCATGCAGGTAAACACCAGTGTCCTTAAGGAAATATGTATAGTAAATTATTATAGTATTGTGAAAAAAATTGAGATGTTATACAGGGAACCATCTACTGTTAATGTTTTTTACAGACTGAACTATTTTCTAACCTGTTTTGGTAAAATAGAAGTGAAACTTTCCACCCGCTTTCCTATTTGAAAAAATTTGTAGAATGAGTGTATAAAAAACTAATATCATGTTCAACCAGCTACTTATTGTTGAAAAATGAATATATCTGCACAAGTTTATTTATGGCCTCGAAACAGATGTAGTTTGCTTGTACCATGGCGCCGCACGTTAACTGTAAATACCCGTATTCGTTAACATAATCGCCGCATGTTTTTTACCAAAATTTTTGGCCCAAAGTATGAGGTGCAGCCATTATGAGGGGTTTTAAAAAATTTACTTTATTATTTATTTTGGCGTAAAATAAAACGTAAATTTCCCCACATTTGCTTGTATATAGCATGATCTTTTCTGAAAAAATAAAGGAAAAAGATTTCTAGGTTTAAAATAAACATGGAAAAGAATAGAGAATCTCATTAATCCATTCATGCGCGTCGCTAATTACTGTGTCAATTGTTGCTAAAGACATATGTTTAAAGTATCCGTGAATATCTAACATTATACGTCTGTCCGTTTTGACCTTTAAATATCTGTTAAAATGGATAAAATCTGTTAAAACGGAAGGCCTGCTATATGGTTAGTTTTAGTTTTATAGGTTCTTCATAAATTGAAATGTATTCATGATTTTAGAATATGGGCATGCTCTTTTAGTTAATATTTTGATAAATTAAAATATAAAATATTTACAAACACAATCTCATACTATTTGCTAAAGAGAAATTTAATCCGTAAATTTACAACCATAGAAAATATGAATTTTGCTAATGTTTCCAGCTCTCGCCATTAAACAATGCTAACAAGCTGTATTTTCCCATATTGTCCTTTTATGATATTTCTTACAGACACTCAGCCTTCCATGCAGCACTAGTTTCCCCACACTGCACCACTGCAAGGTGTGGAAAGTTCGACAACGGGAGGGCCCCAATTTTAGGGGTCCTGCCGCACTACCCCTGCACCATCCCCAACAGCCTACACACATTACCTGAATCATAGTATGTCTCTTAAAAGTTTTTAATAAGAAAAAAAGTTTTGGTGCTAAAGCGTATTGAATTTTAATGTACATAAGAGATGCCAGCTAAGCCAAGAACAACATTCTCCTTTCTCATTGTGAGCTTTATTCTAAAATAACACCTTTATAAAATAATGAAATTAGTTCATAATTACATTAAATGCCTATGGGTAAAACTAAGCAATTGCTAGTTGAGTTTTAAGTTGATTCAATTAATTAGTAGTACACCTGATATCCTAAGTGGTTATTGAGTGCAGAAAAATCATGTAGATGACTTGAGTGTGTCCTAGTACTTTTTACATACGTGCAGTTGGCTGGGGAATGGGTTTGTGATTCTGATTTCAAATGCTAAAGTTTATTTTATATATATATATATAAAAATATAAAATTGCATCAGTCATGCTTGAAAAAAGAATGATTTTGTACTTAGCAATGGATATTTTTTGTGCTGTATCGAAATAATCAGTCAAGCTTTAAAATGTACTTTACACTCCCATCAATTGCAGAGAGCTAGTTCATGTTTGTACTTGCAGAATGCACACGACTCTATTCTCCAGAGTTGTATTTTTTATTTGTTTTCTCTTTGGTTGAAATAATGGGGTTTGTAGTGTGAAAATGAAATACAGTTCACTTGTAACTCAACTAAATTGAGTTGTTCATGTCTACCAGTAGTTAACATGGTCATCACAGGCCTGATGTTTACCCACTTTAGCATTATTCATGTAATGAGTAAGAACAGTAATGGCAATAGGTAATGGCTTTTTGGCACATGATATTGAAGCCTAGGCCATACACAGGCACCAAAAATCTGAAAGATAAAACAATTGTTAGTACTATCTGTTTTTCCTGTTTCTACTTGTTTTCATTTTCAAGTTTTAGAAAATATTTGTAATGGAAGCTAAGGTAAAATAGGGGTATCTAATTCTCTGTCATGAACAATATAGACAGCATTTGTGAGGATGAACTTTTGTAGAAAGCTACTAACAAAGCCCTAAATCTGCTGCGCTAGAAGGAAGATAAAATTTACTGCAGGAAAATTGGACACATTTTAATGGCAATCAAAATGAACTAGATAATTTAGTTGAGTCTTAAAAAAGTGAAACTGAGAATAATAATATGGAAGAAATGTATTGTAGTGTGACGCGTCCTTTCTGCGTCTGCTGCGTGTTGCTGTGGTTATTGCTGTTGTAGTCTACTGCAGTGGGTGTTGAGGTTATGTTAAGTTTGCGCGTGCTCCGGATAGCTCAGTTTGATTTAACTTCAGGGTTAACCAATCATCGTGATTTCACCAATAACAACTCATTTACTCAGTCAACTGTTGATTTATTACTGTAACTTTGACAGATGTTTACAAAGGGCGGTTATTTACCAAGCACAAATAAACCCGTCAGCTGTCCGGCGTTACCATGTCTGAGCGTGAGTAAAAAAAAAGAAAAAAAAAGGTAATGATGAAACGTTAGTTGCCTGCGATTTTATCAGTGCTATGCCATGACTGCATACACTTATCCAAAAAGAA
>PNEQ01084439.1:0-26558 GCA_003012365.1 Medauroidea extradentata | reverse complement strand
CTTTCCCTAAATTCACAAACCATACCTCTCTAAGTTAACATGTTATTTTTGTGTAGTCACGTTTAGGTTCATTTTGGTTAAAATTATTAATAAATTTTCACATCTGAATTCAATACTAAATTGTTGTTAAACGTAAGTTTTTTTAGTACGTCACTTCCAGTAGAGTCAACACAACACCTTTACGTATATATATATATATATGAAAGTTTTACTATTTTACTCCACACGTAAAAGTGAAAATAAGCAGTAAAATGTAATATACTTTAGTATACTACAACATGTACTCACCACAGTTGTACTTGCCACACTTGTACTGACCACACTTGTACTGACCACAGTTGTACTTGCCACACTTGTACTGACCACACTTGTACTGACCACAGTTGTACTCACCACAGTTGTACTCACCACAGTTGTACTCACCACAGTTGTACTCACTACAGTTGTTCTTACGACATGTGTACTCATCACATTTGTACAGACCACAGTCGTACTCACACAGTTGTACTCACCACAGTTGTACATACCACAGTTGTATTCACCACAGTTGTACTCACAATAGTTGTACTCACCACAGTTGTACTCACCACAGTTGTACTCACCACAGTTGTTCTTACGACATGTGTACTCATCACAGTTGTACTCACCACAGTCGTACTCACACAGTTGTACTCACCACAGTTGTACACACTACAGTTGTGCTCGCTACAGTTATACTCATCACAGTTGTTCTCACCGCAGTTGTACTCACCACAGTTGTTCTTACGACATGTGTACTCACCACAGTTGTACTTGCCATACTTGTACTGACCACACATGTACTCACCACAGTTGTACTTGCCACACTTGTACTGACCACACTTGTACTGACCACAGTTGTACTGACCACAGTTGTACTCACCACAGTTGTACTCAGCACAGTTGTACTCACCGCAGTAGTACTCACCACAGTGGCAGACCGCATGACACAGCCGCCGTGGTCTTTGCGGCGACGCGAGGGCAGCTCCAGGCGGTGTAGGAGGAGCTTGTTGTGAGGACCAACCACGTGGCCGAGCAGCTCACAGGCTAGAGGGGTGACGCCGACGCCTGGGCGCCGATATGCTTCCACTAGACGTAGAGACGTCGCCCACACCACCTCGCTGTCCGGCCTAAGCCGCAGTGCGCCGAGACACTGTTCCACCTCGGGGCCACATCGCCTGCCAACAACACTAGAGGTGCTTATGTGGGCACTTTTGAAGACATACTTACTTTTTACTCTTTCCTTATCAGATAATACATAGTTTCTGCACTCTATTAGTACCATAAAATGAGGTGAATTGGGAAGCTAAGCAGAATAGGGACAAAATTAGAAACAGATTGCTAGCTAAGAACTTTTTTATATTGTAATAAAAAAACTCTTTGTAAAATTATTAACTCTGCTTTCAAACCTGTATACTGAATTTTTTCATTTGAAAATTTGTCTCTGTTATTAACCCCGTTTTACGAAATATATAAAGAAACGTAACTAACAATAAAAGTTTGTATATTGGTTTGTACTCAAAAGATAACGTTTGAGTTCATATTACTCTAAATGATATTGTTTAATTATTATTCTATGCACAATCGTCTTCAAAAGGGCTCATTTTATCACGAACCCCCTGTACAAGTGCAATTATTGGGACATTTCAATCCAGGTTCAACCTATTGTCCGGACTGAAACATTATTATAAACACACACGACCTGCACTAAATAGAGTGAGATTATCCAGTCCAGTCGCAACAAGTGTTAAATGCATTAAAATACCTACATATGAACTGTGAAGTGATTTGTTAATTGGGCTACATCGATGTATAGAAGTATTGAGGAAAAAAACACTGAATATTTTCCTATAATCAATGGTAGGTAACCAATACCTTTTCAGGAAAGAGACCGTACTGATTTTACCAGATTTGTCCAGTAACAATTCTCAACATTTACTCTATTGTAATCTTACATTTTACCTTTATTTCATAATGTACGTGTATGAATAAATTTTACTACTGTTCAGGAACATTTTTTGCGGTGTATGGAGAGATAATTTCAAACATAAACACATAATAAATGCTTTTGTCATTATTTTTGGGAGTCGTTCTGTAATTTGCTTTCTGGGTAAAATATTCACTCGTGGTTCACTTCTTTTTTACATATCAATCTGGGTTGAAATTTTGACAATGAACCCCCTTCAGTCTACGTTTACTTTTTAATTTTCCATGTTGAATCCAGACCGAGCTCAGTCCAGGACGTAATTTAACACTAATCGTGATAGCTAGAGACAATGTCTTATCGCTGGAAAACTGGACTATTTTCTGGGTTTCAACACACGTTCAGCTGACCAGAAGATAACTGGCTTTTGCTTGTACGCGAAGCTGTTGCCCTATTTGACTGAGCCATTAAGAATCCCGCTATTGTAATATTTTATGTACGTTATTTGTCTGCAGACAGCTACGTTGTGTCAGAAGTACATTCTCCAATCATATGTGTTGCCATTAACTATAGTGTTTTCAAGGGTATGTTGGCACAAAACATTTTCACGATATACTATTATCTCTAGTGATAGCCTATATGCGTCGCATCAAACCTCTGTGTATTCTCACATAGCTGTATATCAAATTATGTCAACACTTATATAGAGGTACTGCACCCGCCATCTTGAATTTATATAATTTTCGGAAATAGTCTGCTGTATTCTTATTGTGTTATGTTGTAGGCATAGGGACCCGATTCTTGAGATGTTGCGAGATTATTTTCACATTCCAAATCTCACTACTGCGATTCCGAATCCCGCAGTCCTGATTCCGTAATGAAAACTTTATACCCAAAGAATGCTATTCTTGAGTACTTAATTACGAAATGTGGAATGTGGTGGTGGAATTATTGAAAATTCTGAACTTCCTGTAGGGAACTAAGAACAAACGACTACAGTCGAGACGAACAATAACTTTTTACACACACGGAATGCACCCCACCGGAAATAAGTGACGAACGAAAATCATTTTCCACACACACACATTTGTGAGGTCTTACAGTTTGTGAGGTTAGAAGAGTAGAGTAGGTTATTTTTAAATCGTTGATAATTTAACATCGTAAGGATTTTCATATTTTTGACAATGGATTTCGTACCGAAGAAGATTACAAAAGAGCACATATTTTATTTAATCTGAAAAGCTTCGGAAATGCATATTTCGTTGTTGACTAGTATAGTGAAATCTTAGATCTCACCATCTCACTAAGTTGACAGCCAGTGAAATTAATTCCGGATGGAATAATTTCATTTCGGAATTATTTCCATTCAAGAATCGCAAAGTAAAAATAAATTGCGAAATTTCGAGCAATCTCGTAATGGAATTACTTCACATAATTTCAAGAATTGACCCTCAGGCCAGGCACGCGGCGTAGATTCGTACATTTTATAGTGTTGGCGTCATTTGCGCAGTTTTCTTTCCGCAGTTCTGTAACCACACATGGGGGAAAGACACGTATGTAAACGTACAGCGAAATATGTATGTACGGTGAATAAAGACATCTCTCACGAGTCTAGTAATCCTACGACTACTAACCGAGTACACGGCAGCACTATTCCCAATACAGTTATGTAAACATTTCTACTAAGTACTATATAAAGTATTAATAAAACAAAGATCAACTAATGTCAGTATTTTGTTTACTGGATACATTTGTAAAGTAGTTTTATTTTTCGCTTCCCTCATAATTTATTTCATCTTACGTACATCAATAAAACGAGATGGTTAACAATGAACAAATGTGAAACACGTTGACATGTCTCTCTGGATTCAGTAGAAGACAAGCTGTTTTGAAACGTGTCGAATATCCGGGGAATCTTCAAGAGGTAAAACTTATTTTCCACATTTTGACATAGGCTATGACATAGTTGTATACTGAAATGTTAAGTAACATATTGAAAAAAAAACGTGCAAATTTTACAATACACAGTAAAATTTAATAGAAAAATTAAAACATTTTACATTTTTATAATTAAAAGCATGGCAACCGTGTTACATAATTGCTCGAACTAGTTACTGATATCATTAAAGTGGCACGAAATAATTATGATTCTCGTCTATTTCAGATTTTTTATGTTTTATAATGTTATCTTTTTTTTTTTTTTTTTCGTTTACGTAAACGGTAGAACCTACATTTTTGTTGGCGGAAAATATATGTATATTTTTCTTTTTTAAAATACCTATAAATATTTTAAAACCCGTGCGCACAAAATACTTACCTGAATGATATATTTTCAGAAGATACCTCTTCCTGATTCTCAGTGCTGTTCTGGACGTTGCCATCTATCGTGTTGTTTCTCCAAATCAGCCAGAAGTGAATGTTATCAAACATATCCTGGTCAGAGGCCTGCTCATGAAAACAATATGTTCATCACCAGAGGGAACTAAGCAGAAAATAATCAACTCACGAAATAATTTACATTGAGATAATCATACACAATACAGAAGAAGGTCCAAAATACACATTTAAAAGGAACAAGTATTACATCCTTTTACTGGAAGAAAAATAAGAGCAAAGTAAAAGCTCTTTATACAAAGTTTAGTTACATACAGTTTACTTGAACCTTGAATATGTCACTTCCAGCGAAGAGTGGGTTGGTTGCCATCTGCTTAACTTAGTTCAAGTATTGATGAAATTACATTTTTCTACTAATTGGATGCATTATAGGCAATAATGAAAACTTCGTGCAAAAACGGGTTGTAGGCCAGTTTCTGTAAGCAAATGTATATTATTTCATTAGCTACACTACGCGATAGTTAAGCAGTTTATTCATGTTCAATAAGGTTTTTTTATTACTGACCTACAGAAGAAGTTATCATTGTCAAGCGTTGTTAGATTTTTAACTTGAAAATAGTAAGGGAACATCACAGACAAGCATTTGAAAATTACGCGCAAGTATATATTTAATCAAGAATTCAAGTACTTTCAGGAGAAAAAAAGAGCTGCCCTCTAAATATTTTTTATGAAAAACGAAATACAACACACTCTTAACTCGATACATAATTATGTACGTAACACACAAGTACCTCAAACATTTTTTAAAATTATAAATACTACAATATAAATTTTAGAGATCTTAAAGCTAACAAATCCGTTTTCTCTTGATTCGTAATGCAACTTTCCATCTAAAGAGTCAAAATAAAAACCGAAGGAAATTCAATTTTAGCACTTCATTAGATTACGTAATTCGTTATTTCTGCACATAATTTATGTGTTAAACGTAAAATTAAAGTCAAGCTAATATTTCCAGATTGCAGCAAGTACAGTTTTAGAATTAGTTTTTCTTTCCTTAACTTATCATAAATTAAAATCTCATCAGGAAAAGCAATTACGTGTTTTTGTAGTGTTAGATTTCAAACTTTTTTCGATAACCTTTAACATCTTTGAAACAAATAATGTATTTATATGTTTGGGTTGTGGTTCAAACGATACGAATCCATACAATCATCAATTTCAATTTTTTTACTTAATATAGTAGTTATAGAATTGAAGGACTCAATAATAACACTATGACACGTTAGACTGCGCTGTAGTGCCTGTCTTTTACAAAAATAAACAATATTATTTGGTTGAATGATATGTTACATCACCGCATGACCACATTTTTCTTGCCTTCCTGTAGACAGTCTATATTAATGAATTTAACGAACTGTTGTAGGTTCGTTGACAAATATCTGTTATGTATTTTTAAAACTTTTGAATTCAGTAATAAAAAAATATATATAAGCTTAGAAAAATGTGCGAAATTGGGGGCAAAAAAGAAACTAATTTTCTAAAGTAAGAACGAAATTTTTTTAACATTTTAAAAGTATTATTGGATATAAAATATGTGCTGAATGTCAAACACTTTTCTCTATTTCCACGCATAAACCATGCCTGTGGTGACATTAATGTGTCTGACAAATATAACACGTATAGTGATATAAAGAAATAATGCTGCGGATTACGTATGCTGTTTGAAGAAAACTTAATAGCACTTACTGACAGGAGAACTTGATTTGAATGGTCACATGATGTATCCACCAGGACTCCAAGCTTATACGTCACGTTCAGTTCCAACACTATATCTTCAGTCACATCTTCAACAACGGCCAGTCTGATGTTGTGGGCAGAAAAAGTCAGTACCAAGTCTGCTGTTAGTCCTGGGAAAAATTAATCACACATTCGGATGTCTTTGTCTTATAAAAGAGCGCTTTTGTTCGCTGGTTATATTACTAAATGTTCTGTAAAAAAAAGATCTAAAAGTATTCTTTGGGAAACTTCGAACATTCAAAACTTATTTCCTTTGGCAACGTAAGTATGTTGAGATACATACGCACGGGAAGGCACAAATAAAGTATATAAAAACAAACAACACACACTCGCACATATGAAGTCGCTTTGTAATACTTTGATGCCACAATAAAGCAACTGCAGATGCTGCTGCCAAAATGTAGCAACTGCACCCAGTTAGACGAAAGTAATTATCTAACTTGCAGAGACCAAAGTTACGAAGAATTTTAGTTCCAGTATATGCGTGAACAGCTGCTTCACCTGTAAAGTCCTTGGCAGAAATTATTATTAACGTGTCGTACTTTTTTATTACCTCACCTCATCACCTCACAGAAAAATAACCACCTCTGATTGGCCCAACAGGGCTAATCAGGAATAAAAAAGTCCCTCATTCGTCAGCAGCGCCAACATATGAGGTACCGGAATTTAAGTAGTTCAAATACAGGGCCCTGACTGGCCAAAGCCAACATCAAATCAGGAAGTACCACATGTAATATACAATGAAATTAAGTGTGCTGCCTGCCCGAGGGTTATGGCTAGAGCAAGGATAGGGAATTATTACTGTTATTTAAATTCGGCGTCGCTCAGTGTCTGTCGAACCTAAACATATGCTATCAGTGACTCTTTGTTCACTACTGTGCGACCTACATTCATACAGGTTCTTTTACGGTATTTATACAATACGCAGAAAATTGTTAGCAAATATGTATTTTCATTCCAAAAACACTCGAATACTCATACTTATTAATTTTATCACACGTTTCTATTCCCGTAGAAATATTCTCCTCAGTGCAGAAAATGGTTCTCATCCAAAAGTGATTACTTGAAAGATGATTGTGCGTCAATGACCTGGAATATACTTTAACACGTGAACCCTTATCTTTGGTGACACCAGGTACGCAAAGCCCTAAAGGGATGAAAACCCAACTACACCATAGTAGATAACCGTTGTTTCTCTGATTCAGTAATACGTCTATTTTGTAGCAGCGCGTACTGAAAAAACTTCGTCCTTCGGCAATGTTCAATTTGGCATCTGAAGTTGTCTGTATAAGAACCAGCATAGATAGGCCCTTTACCGGTCTGTAAGAAATAACATGTAGTAGAATCACAGTCTGAGGAATAAAATGTGACTCCCTTCTTGTCGCCGAGCGCTAGTAGTAATTTGGTGGAAGATTTGTCTTGTTTTTGTATTTCACTTAGCTTAAAATGTGAAGTTGTTACCGGAATTGTGAGTATTATATCGAAGAAGAAAATGGGAACGTAATTTTGTATTGGAACACATTTTTTTACAACAATAAAATTTAATTTTTCAATCTTTTACATGTAGATGCACATTGCAACGATTCTAAAATTTTGTACGGCACGAAATATAGTTTTTCTTCGAATGTGTTCACTAAAACAATAATACACAATATTTTTTCTTCAGACTACTTTTATAAACTGTTCCACACATGCCAATCCATTTATGGGCATGGAGCATGTATATACTATATCAGCTTACCTTATTAATATTATTTTATGTAAATAATTGCAAAAATGGTAAAACGCGAGATGTAAACAAGACAAATCTTCCACCAAATGACTACTAGCGCTCGGCGACATGAAGGGGCCACTTTCTCTTGCTGGAGAGCATACGCAGTGTCAAGACCTCTTCCTCTTAGATCGTGAGTAGAATAAACCTTAGTATTGTTGGAAAACGCTGTCTTTGCAGCGTGTATTCTATGCCTAGGTACCTCGAGTCCAGCACGTGAAAGCAGTGACTAGAGGAACATCTCGAGCCTGGAAGTATTGCACCGACACGGAAATCAAGGCTGGATTTTGGCCGCTATGTTCGGCGACCAACCCGAGCAGACACAACGCCACTGCCAGCAGGCGAGGCATCGTGTAACTACTGGAGGCTAACCTAACCTCAATTTGTCGTGCAGCAGAGATAAAAGTTTGAACAACACGGCGACTCCTCCGATATATACCGCCGCATGATTGTCGGCGACGTACAGGGAAATTACGGCGGAAGTACAAATCTGGAAGTAATCGTTAAAGCAAACACTGGGCAGCATACAACGTTCCGTCTTTCTCGTGCCGGCCTCCGTAGCATAGCCAGTTAAGCGCCAATATACAGTGCGAGAGGTCCTGAGTTCTAATCTTGACTCGGGTGTGGATGTTTCTCACTTCAGCCTCATCAGCTCTTAAGACCGCACGGCAGGGGCGTCATTTCAGCATTTTCTTGTGGGGGGGTGGGGGGAGGAGGCAAAAAATTTTTTTTGGGGACGGTGGCCTTGTTGCATCTTGTTTTATTAATTAAACATGTATAAATTAGAATCTTTGATAATAAAACTTTGGTTTTATGTGCTTACGTAAATATTATTTAAACAACAAAATACACACATTTTTTTTTTTTCACATTTCCTTCTAAAGCCAAGGGGCATTTGCCCCCCCCCCCCCCCTCGCCAAGAATGACGCCCCTGCCACACGTATCCTTATTAACGCTATTTTAGTAAGTTCTTATTTTGTAAAGCTCGAAAGTAAGCGGCTATAGCAAAACTGTTACATAAAAAATGTTCGACATTGTTCGTACTACGTAGTCTTATATTTCAAAACACAAGTTGTTATATATTTTTTTTAATTATTGATTTTAAGACAATTTATTTAAGTAGGTTACGTAGTACAAACAATTTCCAACATTTATACGTAACGGTTTTGTGATACATGCTCCTTTTATTATTTAAAAAATTAATCTCTCAAAATCAACATAAATAGGAACCCGTGGCCTTAGACCTCGATGTTAAATGGACGTAAAACCCTCTCACCTCAACTTATCTTTCTCGAGACAGTCCTCGCTCGCTGTCGTGACGTCTGAGCGGATATCATTGGAGTAAGGTAAACAGGGTAACTTTGGACACGTGTAATGACTTTAGGACACTTTTGCACAATTCTTGTCTTCCACGTGTGTCAACTGTGCATGAATATTGATCAAATTTCATGTGGACATTTACTGCACGGTATCTGTCGCGAGTAATTTTCTTTACACAGGACTGCTATATTTGCGAAAAATTTTTATGTACCAAAGTCACACCACTTGTCCAAAGTCATCGCCGCTGGACTGTATTAAGACCTATAGGATAACTGTTTACCATTACACGGTGCAAATGTTAAATTAAAGTAACAGTATTTGGAAAACTATTGAAAGCAACCATTTAAACGAAAATGTATAGCTGTAAATAATTATAAATTTAAATAAGTATTAAACACCGTCAATATTTTATAATTATTCAATCATTTTACGTGATCCGTCTGACGTCTGCATATGAACCACTAGTAACGTGTCACAAGACACTCCAAACAAACTTTTCTCACACCAGCATACTTATGCGAATTAATTTACGACCTACACCACGGGAACCAAACCTACGACTGTTAACACCAAGAGACCACACTTCAAAAGAGTACTACAGAATTATTCTTAATTTTGTCTTATAAAGGGTAAGTTACTTCATAAGTATCAACAGCCATGGTATTTTCAAATACGTAGTGAAATAAGCCCGTAAAATGTGTCAACACAAAACCGCATGGTTATTGTCTTTTGATCGCACGGGAAGATTGGGATAGATCGATAGTCGACTCCCGGTTCGCCATTAGTTGAATTGCTTCCAACTTCCACACTAATTGTGTTTGCTCTGCATAAACAGGCCGATATGGATTCTAGTCCCGATGTGAATAATTCCCAAACGACCTCCTTAGTTTAAATCCCCCTTGTTCCGGAGGTTTTTCGTTTCTCTTACCTCTCACCCACAAGCTCCACAGAAAAAAAAACATCGTTACCACAACAATATGTTTGTTTAAATATAAGCTACTGAAAGTTGCACTACCGCAAATAAATCTTTTGTTAAAATGTTATAGTAATGGTAACAAAAGTTGTGTTATTGATAAGACAATTTACTTAAAATCTATGCGATGATGATAGTGGTGACTGGATTCAGTTTCTTGGACGTACTCCATTGCAAATTGAATGACTGTCAAATAAAACTAAACAAATAGTCAGCAAGATACATACACAACATGAAATTCCAAAATGGAATCGGGTCAAATAAAAAGAAGGTACAAACAGCTAATAAATGAAAATAATAACAAATAAAATAAAAAACCAAGTAACATGCGACACAACGATGAGACGAAACAAAAAACACAGTAGATATCAGACAGGAACAGAAAGATAACAAATAGACACAACAAAGAGACGAGACAAAACGCAACAGATATCAGACATATACAGAAAAGACAAACGACACACTGATGAGACGAAACAAAACACAGTGGTTTTCCAGACAGACAGTTTTACGACGTTTCCTTTCTTCCAGTTCCCGACAGTTACGACACGGCTCACGCGTCCGGTCTACTAACTCTTAAATATACACTTTTAATCACATCATTTCGACAATTATTATAAATTCGGTAACGGTTTTTAAAACGTTTTTCGTATTGTACGGTCACGTGCAATGCTCCACACGTACAGCCACATATCGTATGGGGAGTATTCCCAAGCGGCAAAGTATCGCACCCGGGTGCCCATAGACGTTTTCGTACGCCGAATGATGACAAGGAATGAGTAGAGACATGCAAAATTCGCGTTATCATTTGGTGGCAGACTAAACTTCACGTTCATAAACATAACGAAGCGTAATCAGCGATTCAATTGGCCACAAACTTTCAAGAGTTGTCATTTACGTGTGTTACGTCTTTACAGAGATTGGCCTCAGCAATTCACGACAATATCGGCCAGCGGGAGACGTCGAACAAATATATAGTCACTTGGAGTCTAAGTCAGTTGTCAGAATCGGAATGGGAGTGGAGGACAAGCGACCAGCAACATCTTCCGGCACGATGTGAAAATCCAGGGACAGATCCATGAGCTACTATGCAAAATATATCACAGATAAAAAAAAAATTTACAACAGGTAAATATAGTCACAATTTATGTCTAAAATAATAAAAATATATATGTTACAAATATAAAAATAACAAGAAGTAACCAGCATAATTGATAAGCCTACTTTCCACAAAGTGGGTGCAAATTAACGCTGAAAGGTAAAATCGTTTACATAACCTAGGACTATTTAATGATAATACTGACTTAGACGTATAATACACGGTATATCCTAAATATAAGTCAGTTTGCAAAGTAATATTTGAGTAACCGGCTAAACAAATTGGGGAAAATTGTTTCTAATATGTATTTCTATAATAAAGATATATAAAATAGCCGCCGTTTTGAAAATATTACAGATGGATGAACAAAATTCACAAAGTCGAGGAAGGTTTGTATGTAGTATATTTTGTACCAAGTTCGATGAACTTCTGAAAAAATATCCTATTATAATTTTAAAAACCATAAAAAATCCTTTTGTAACAATATATACTACAAACTTGAAAACCATATTTAAAAATTGAGATGTTGTTGAATAGTGATAGTATGTCTCAAAGGTTTATTAATCAGAATAAATACACAATAAACAAAAAAAAAATACTTCATATAAAAATACATGGAGTGCTCTGTGCTTATTTGATTACTTAAAAATTGTAAAGTGTGGAAAATTCTAGCGCTTTTAAACCAAATATTTGTGTTCACATTGAATTAAAAGCGTGAATTTTAGTTTTTATTTTATTTTATTTTTATTTATTCTATACCAATGGCTAGTAAAAAAAAATCTACTCGATCATGGCGCTATCTGCCTTACTGAAGAGAAACCACCCAAAACGTAACTGAAAGATCGATAGATAGCAGTGCGGCAAGTAGTTCACAATTATTCAACAGATGGTGCTAGTATCTGTATTCAGAATCTATCTTTACTTCCTAACCGCTAGATTGCATTGACGAGGCTGGACAAACGTTTCACGTATCGTACTGAGAAAACCTTAAAAATAATTATTTAAATATGTGCTTAACTGTTCCACATCTTGGCAAATAAACTTTATTTAGGTATTTAACTGTAGAAAATCACTTATAGCTCTCGAAATGATTAAAACCGTCTCGCAATTATAAAGCTTATTATCGCCAAAATGTTAACGGTCGTGAATTCAAGATTTAGATTTAGATTTTAGATTTAGTTTATTGCAACCTTGTATATTTTTTTGCGTACATTTTTGCACAAAGATATCGGACAAGTCATATTTACAATATACAATCAAATGAATAAATGACATAAGTTATACATTAAAAATTATACACTTATTGAGCGAAATTCAACGTTTCTTGTCGGTTCGGGCTCGCACGTAGGCTCACGTCAGCATACTTCATAGTCTCTACATGTAAAACAAAAGAAAAAAGCAAGAGAAGAAACAGAATCTTAACCCAGAAAAAATATCTTAAATAAGTATCTACACTGTCATAGATCCACTCAAATACTCATCGACTGTGTAAAAAGCATTAATGATTAAGAAATCTTTAAGGTGTTTTTTTGAATATTTTTGTGTTAGCTAAACATGCATCTTGCAGGTGGCTGGGGAGTTTGTTGAACAACTTGCAAGCTGTGTATTGAAGGACCTTTTTGCTGTAAGGTTAAGTTGACAAGAGGCATGTGTAAAAAGGTTTTTACTTCTAGTGTTATGGTTATGAAAATGTTAATTTGTGTGGAATAACTTCTGATTTTTGGAGATGAATGTCAGCAATGAGTAAATATATTCACAAGCTAAGGTCATTATTTTGGAACTTTTAAAAAGGGGTCTACAGGATTCAGTCTGTTTTCTCCCGTGAATTATTCTTACAGCTCTCTTCTGCATACGGAAAACATTATTTCTGTCAGAGGAGTTACCCCAAAACATGATGCCATAAGTCATAATAGAGTGAAAATTTGCAAAGCATACAGTCAACACCGAATCTTTGTTTAGTATACCTGATACATTACGTAGAGCGAAACATGCAGAGCTCAGTTTTGGAATGATATATTCAATATTTGTTTTCCAATTCAGATGACAATCAACATATAAACCCAAAAATTTTGTGTCTGTGGCTTTATTGATTTCTGCAGTGCCGCAATGAACATTTATCGTTGGCTGATTACTATTTTTTGTTGCAAACTGTAAGAAATGGTTTTTTTCTGTGTGTTAAGTAATCTAAATCACTAGCTTAAGATGTTTCATCGGTCTTTCAAAAATTAGGTTTAGCACGTACGTAATTACTTATTTACTTTATATTACTCTGATATTGTTAAGCCAGTCTTCAAGGACATGTCCTCTAATTTAATTTTTTTTTAGCGATATTAATTTTTACGCCTAAACGAGAACGTATCAAAAATATGTCTGGTAGTTTTGTTTAAAATTGTTTTCTCCATGTTGACTGATTTTTCAAAGCAGAAAATGCTACGTTTTTAGCTAATTATGTAATTAACGAAATTTTAGTTAATTGCCTTTTTAGCTGAAACCGTATAATTTCTTGCTTTGAAAATATTAGCTATAACGGCTAAAACCATTTCAAATAAAACTGCGTGACGGATTTTTGATATCTGCTCTCGTTTAAGTTTAAAAAATAAATATCGCAAAATCAGTAACTAAAGAGCATGGCCTCAATCACTCTCACTACAAAATATAATTAAAATGTCTAAATTGTCGGCGTGATTCTCAAAAGCACCAGACCAGCGTCCTAAAACATCATCAGCTTTTTAAATCATGGGATGACGCTTTAGACTGTGTTTCAAATAGCCCAGAGAGCACTCTCTCGCATCCTCTTGACGTCATAGAGTGTACTCTCTGCTGTCCCAAATTCGAGGGAGAGTGGGCGAAAGGAAGAGTGAGCTAGAGTGAGCGACGATGATCCCTCTCGACCCACTCTGCGGGAAGACATATTTGTTTTCATTCAAAATCGAGAGACACATGCGGAGTAAAAGGAAACGTTTGCGTCATCGTCTTCTACGTTCTTCGCTGACATGATTTAGGATTGTTCCTAACACAGTAATTGCATCCTCACGATCCATATTCAAACTATATCCTAACTGGAACTGGAGAACATTTACTGTGGGTTTTCTGCAGTCATTTATTTTTCCAGCTTTTCTTTTCTCACGTTAGGTTGCAGTGCTTTGAGTGTTCATCCGAGTGTGTTGCTGTCTCCAGGGGCGTCATTTCAGGTTTTTCTAGGGGGGGGGGGACAAGATTTTTTTCCGGCGACAGTGACCTTGTTGCATTTTTTAAAATAATTAAGCATGCATATATTAGATACTTTAATAATAAAACTTCAGTTTTATGTGCTTAAGTTAGCATTATTTAAATTAAAAAATACAAAAAATTAATGTATACACATAAAATTCTAAATCCAGGAGGGGGGGGTATTTGCCCCCCCCCCTCCTTGTGGCCCCAAATGACGCCCCTACCTGTCTCAATTTGATTGAAGAGTGAACCAGAGCGGCGAGAGTGATAGTGTGGAGTGAGAGTCTTTATTTGAGACCCGGGTTTATAATAGCGAAAAAATTTCCTTTCCAAAAATATTACAACTACGTCTCAGACGTTGAAAGTGATCTGCGCCTCGAATCCGTTGCCCGCGCATAGTTCCAAAGCCTCCGCAATTGTTACACAAATGTAGCCTGTGTTCGATATCTGAACCAAAACCCAGTAAAATAACGTAAAACATAATTAAGGCGTAATTGTGAAAAATACTACAACTGCAAACAATTAAACTACATGTGAGCCTAACCTACTTGGTGTCTTAGAATTATTTTCTTGCAATGGGACAGAATAACATGCCGTACTATTGTGGCCATACGCCGTTGCAGTATTATGTCGTTCCAAAAATCTTGGAATGAGACTAAGGAAAAAAAAAACAAACGAAAAACGACAAAGAGAAAACAAGCTTAGTTTGGCTGTAGTCAACACAACCATAAACCAAAACAGCAGAACAGAAAAAATACCATAAGGAATTAGTCAACAATAAAGGAAAATACAACAAACATCCAAAAATAAAGTCGAAATAAAAAAACAAAACAATTGTGAAATTCATGACACCACAACTAAGACAGCACATACACTACTGGGACGAAGACAATAATGGACACAACACAGAATAACATCGACGACGTCACAGGCTACACGACCCAACAATGAAGACACGAAAGAAAACAGTAGATTTCTTCACACGAAGACGGGAGCAGATGTCAGCTCCTGAAACGTCATGAAAAGTCGGTCTTTAGAAATCAACTGTGTTCTTTTGGGTCTTCATCGTTGTGTCGTCTAGTCTTCGGTCTGTGACGTCGTTTTTTATTCCTGTTTTGTGTTCATAATTGTCTTTGTCCCAGTATTGTCTATTAGTTTGTTTTGTATTTCGTCTTATATTTTTGGATGTTTATTTTTAATTTTCCTTTATTTGTTGTTGACTAATCCCTTATTGGCTCTTTCATGTGCTATTGTTTTGGTTTATGGTTGTGTTGACTACAGCCCAAACTAGGCTTGTTCTCACTTTTTCGTTTTTCGTTTGTTTGTTTTTTCTTAGTCTCATTCTAAGATTTCTGGGACGGCATATAATTGCAGTGGCGTATGTACACAATAGTACAGTATGTTAACATACTTAGAGACAAAACCCACCCTATCCTACTCTCTAGTTTAGGACCTTATTTTAAGGGCGCGGTTTACCGCAATTTTCATCATCATTATTTTATTTTTTATTTGTACCACATATTTTTTTCTTATTTTAGACACAAAATGTGACTAAATTTGGCTCTTATGAAATTTTTTTAGCTCTCATAGTTTTTGCGTAATAGCTTGTTAAAGTCATATTTTGCATGATTCCGTTTTAACGACCACACTAAAACCAACTGATATACCAAACTGAAAAAAATCACAGTGGATAAAGACATTGCAGGCTACAATGACATGCTCATAAAATTAAATAATAACAATTATTTGTATTTTAAAAAAAATATTGAATTTAAAAAATTTTTATTTTCAGTTTCAGCATTTTTTTTAATTCAAATAATTTTTATTCTTTAATTTTATGAGCATGTCATAGTAGCCTGCAATGTCTTTATCCACTAAGATTTTTTTCAGTTTGGTATATCAGTTGGTTTTAGTGTGGTCGTTAAAACGGAAACATAAAAAATAGGACTTTAACAAGCCATTACGCGAAAACTATGAGAGATAAAAAAATTTAATAGGAGCCAAATTTAGTCTCATTTTGTGTCTAAAATAAGAAAAAAAATATGTGGTACAAATACAAAATAAAATAATGATGATAAAAATTGCGGTAGACCGCGCCCTTAAGTAACCCTACTCTGAAAAGTTCCAATATATGTTTAAGAAAATTAGTCTCTTTGTACCACAAACAAAATAGTCACAAATATTAAAGAAATATAATGTCAAGTAAACAAAACACTAATTACTAAAATACTACTTCTGCTAGCTAAATGCTACATTTGATATAGTAGTAAACACACAAGGCGTTTTCGAAAACTCGGATTCGGGGATAGTGTTACAGAACCTAACTTCTCTCGAACACAGCTTACTAGCAATGTTGTAGTAATTTATATAGGTAACAACAGTGGCCCTTCTGTAAGGTACCATGCGTAATTTAACAACTTCTCTGCTTTCTATGCACCACCGTCCTTAATAGGGCGTGGTATATAACTCAGCGCTGAAAACATCTGTTCAACTTGCAAACAGTGACGGTTGAAAGGGGGGCGGAGGGGGCGACCGACCCCCCTAAGAACCTGCTGTGTGTTTTTCTCGAGGATCTCCCGTTTCCCCCGCCCATTCATTCTGACGCTGCTCCATACGCACATCATGTCACCCCTCACCAGACCTTAAGACCTCGATGTTGAGCGCTGACCAAAATATATTCATATCCATTCTAATTGGCTCGTACTAACTTACGAAATTACTAAACCACCAGGTGGAATACTGACTGAGAAAACCTGTGTATAGCCAGTACAATAGACATGTGTGCCTACTTTCACTCGCGTGGGAACTAAACGAGACTAATCTCGCATTGGCCTATTAAAACCAACCTTACTTAACGCCTACAACATCTCATCAGAACGCATCGCCTACGACGATCTCAAGTGTCGTACATACGCTTTCCTCCGTATGGAGAGGCGCGAAGACATCAGCAGGAAAACAATTGCGCATTCATTGACCTGTTAGGCTATCCTTAGCGCCATTAACTTTTAGCAAAAAATAATTACCCCCAGTTGATTTCAGTAGCTTACGTTCACATCTGCAGTTCTGCTTCATGGTCAGTAATTGGATATTTTAACTCTCACGAGTCTTGGGATTCTACCGGCAAATCATAGACGTGTGGTGTTGCAGGAACGTTATTGTAATTGGCTCAGTAAAATAAGAAGCGGCTCTTTAAAAAGATACTCTGCCAATAACCATGAAGCACAACTGCAGATGTGCACATAAGGCATTGAAATAAAGTGGTGCAAAAACATTTTCGCGAAAAATTCCTGTCCTTGAAAATAATTCCAAGATCAGTTGTTTGTCACGATGCTACAGTTATTTGAATTCTAGTTTGTGCCCAAAAATAAAACACGAATTTTTCACGTCCCTAGCAACAACTTGAGGTAATGTTTTGTAACGCTAGTGTCGTAGATTAAATTGAATTACTAGACGTTTTCTTTGCGCTGCATGCAGTTGATAACGTTTCAGACGTTCAACATTATTAGTAAGACTACAAAAACCTCAACAATTCAACTACTGCCTTTTCAGTATGTCTAGAATTCTTAGTTCATCAACTTCTGTGAAACCTGTGGCCATTCCAAATTTTTTTTCTTACACTAAAAAAATTGGTGAATTTCATTGGTAGCTCACGGTAAAAAAATCACCAGGAACGTACAAAATTCGCGTTTCTTTCTAACAACAAACTAGATTGCAAGCTGTTACAAGTTTGCCCGATGTCTCATTGGCCGGCAATGTCGTGGCCTGCCTCAGAGGTCACTTCTAATCAGTTGTTAGGCCAAGTGCAGAGTAACCAATATCCTGTAAACTGTTTACACGCGTAATTGTCAACACATAAATTCTTGAGGCCAATGAACTCACAGACTGTACTCGGCTATATACAGAGCTTTAAAGTCAATCTTACCACCAAATAATAACACGAATTGTGCATTCTTCTAATAATCACCTTCTAAGGACATGCAGGTTTCTGTAGTCCACGGTCGTAGAAGAAGCTTGACCCCCTTGTTGTTTGGCTGCAGAATGTTCTGCATCTTTGGCGCTGCAGTTAGGGCGGTCGGGCTTAAACTCCGCCCACTTTTTTCTAGTATTTAAATTATAAAGTATAAAGTATTTCATAAATTGATTTCGTTATCTGCTTTGTTTTCTGTCAACCAAACTTTTTTTTTTTGGCTCAGAGTAATGCCAACATCATTATGTTCCCTGAACATACAAATGGGATTTTTTTGAAAAATTGTTCTCTCTGTATTGTAAATAGCTTTTATTTACAAATATATTTATATAAATTTTTTAGTTCTGGAGTAACTAGCAACACTGAAGATATATTCAAAACGAATCGTACATCAATAAATCTAGCTGAGGCGAAACTACAATCACGCTTAGACCTAGCCATTATCACTGTTTATCTGCAAACAAATGCGGTAAATATGTTTATGGGATTTGCTGCCATATTGCGGAAATAGTTTGGGATATCCTCTGTAAAGAATAATGCCTCCTGTCTATTCAGCCTTGTCCCCTGAAACCTCTTGTTGCAAGCTGGTGCATCGGTACGACAAATGCCTCAGTCTGCACTGTGATTACGTGGAAAAATAGTGTAAAGAAGTACGATTCTTCTGACATAAAAATAATTTCTAATTCATTCCCGTTCTTTTTATTACAGCCGATCGAAGGTTGAAAAAATAATAACCCTCGTAGTTAGAGGCACGATTATTTCGCGTATTGATTCTACGTCAGGTTGAACGTCAATAATGTATAATTTACTCCTCCTTCTGTGATTAGACGAGAGCGGTTTTAACACACATTTGACGACTGCAAGCCAGTTTTAAATCAGGAAACAAGTCGTGGGGATATCACGTGCTACACGTTTGTACTGCTAGAAGCCAATGGATATTCGGCTTCAGCCGGTAAACGTATAGAACTGAGAAGTCTAGGCTATTGTCAGATGAATACGCGAAATACTCGTACCTCTACATTATTCGGCAACTCTACAATGGAACTTTCAATCATTGGATAGAAGCAGTCTCCGCGACACACCGCGAAACTATGGCCCAACAGGAGATGTAGAACAAGACTACACACACTTTTGGATTCTAGTCTAATACCAGAAAAATAAAGCTACTTTCGGACGTTCCTACAAAAAAGGAAACTTTTTCACATCTTGTTACATTTCGTGTACAGCTGCCGTCACCAGTGCCAGTTGGTGTTTATGAACTCAAAAGACAAAGCATAACTTTCTTTTCGAACCATAACAGTCCATTTATCATGGTGTACAGTTACGCGTGCGAAAATTATAAAAATACGAGTAAATAATTCCAAGCTGTGTACAATATGTCCTTGAAATGTGTGAAGAAGTTTTTGGTACCGTAAATCGGGATTACTTTAAACCTGCAAAGTAACTGTGTCGCTCAGTACAGTAGATTCGAGGTCGTTTGGTGAAGACAGATAAAGGATGTCTAGTCGCATCAGGGGCGTATCCAGAAATTTTTTTCGGGTGGGGGTGGGGGAAAGAGCTGATGAGTAATAGTATTGTCACTAGTAGTAAATCGTTCACAGGGAACAGAGAAAGGATAGTAAAATAAAGAAGTGTATAAACTATTAACGGAAACTCACCCATATATACAGGGTGTAACAGAAGTGATGGTCAATAATGCACACATGGCAAGTACTGACCAAAAGAAGCTACACATGTTCAATAAACATGGGTCCGAAAATCAACCGTTGTCGAGACAGAACACGTTGTTTGTTGCAGTTGATCAGTGTGTAGGAACACATGGAATTTCTAATCTTTAAAGAAGGTGTTCAAAATGTTGCACATGCGTCTGAATGCAACATTGAACTCGTCTCTGAAACGAGTTGCGAATCCTCTCAGGCAGTCCTGGTGTATTCTGTAAATGCTGGAAGACTGCTTAAATCCGCAAGCGTAATTCTTCAAGAGAGTTGACCTCAGTAGCATAGACCAGGCTTTTGACATGACCCCACACACAGAAATCCATGGGATTTAAATCCGGTGACCTTGGAGGCCATGGCACAGGCCCTCCTCTACCTATCCAATGTTGACCATACCATCGAGTTAGAAGCCGGCGCACACATAATTGAAAATGTGCTGAAGCACCGTCATGCATAAACCACATGTTGAGGCGTTGGTTCAGTGGAACATCATCACAATGAAGCAGATCTGGAAGTACAGTACGAAGAAACTGCCTGTACCGATCTCCGGTTAGTCTCTGTGGTAGGACGTGTGGTCCAATTATGCGGTCTCCGAGCAGTCCGGCCCAGACGTTCAACGAAAAACGTTACTGATGTCGTGACACGTGTGTCGCATTAGGATTGACATCGGCTCAAATGTGACAGTTATGGAAGTTGAAAATGCCGTCACGGGTAAACCCAGCTTCATCCGTGAACAGAATACTGCTAACAAACAGGGGGTTCAAAGTTCACTGTTGTTGCATCCATTGTCAGAAAATCTCTCTAGGAGGGAAGTCTGCATTGTTGAGAGCTGGCACACGCTGGAGATGATACGGATACAGTAATATTGCCGATGTAAAATACGCCACACACTCATATGCCTCAGTACACGCTCCTGGATAGCAATCCTCCTTGTTGAAGTACTCGGACGTTCGTGTACAATGTCTAACACCCTTTCCTCAACATCAGGTGTTATGGATCTGGGTCTACCTTATCGAACATGATGTGCGAATCTCCCACTTTCTCGAAGGCGCTGATGTAACCTCGTAAATGTACGTCTGTCGGGCTGCCTGCGGCGAGGAAAAGCTTCTTCATACAATCGTGCAGCCTGAAGTGCACTGCACATTAGTTTTGCCATACATGAAGTGCATGTCAGCGTACTCTTCATTAGTGTAACCTCCGTCCACGGTGCCTTTACTTTCGTAACTGATTGTCAGTACGGCACAGTGCATGCAGGGAGCGAGGGGAGTAGTTGTGCATGCGTCAACAACCTGATAGGCGAACCCATACCTTGAGATACCAGCGTAATTACCTAGGAATCCAAACGCGTTTGGAGTTGGTTCCCAATTCGACTTGTTACGAGAACTCGACAACGGTTGATTTCCGGACCCATGTTTACTGGACATTTGTAGCTTCTTTTGGCCAGTACTTTCCATATGTGAATTATTGACCATCACTTCTGTTACATCCTGTATACTGTTCACACATTTGCAGTAGATTAACACTATAATAATCTATATTATGTGACAGTGTAATTTAAATTGTTACAATTAAACTCAGTAAATTGGACATTAGTTTAGCTTTTCACCAAAACATTATATTATACTAATCAGATAACACAGTGCAATCATTTCACTATACTATGTTTCAAGTCAATTAAATGTCCATTCAAATCCAAACATATATGGCATATATGGCAAACCTCAGCACATGACGAAAATAATTTAACTGTTGAAAAGGTAAATTGTAGAAAAAATATAAACAAATTTTTTAACTCAAATAACTACTGTAGAGTATACGAATTTAAAAATTCCATTATTCCAATATACATTTAAACCAAAAAAGACAGAATATCACATATCAGAGCACAAAATTAAGTTTTCTTGCTTTACCACAGTTCACAAACTTACTGATCACAGCCTCGTCAGAAATGTGAATATCTCTATGAATGGAAAGCAGAGCAAGCCCTTCAAGACGCGATACTGAAACAGTGCTCCTTAAATAAGTTTTGCAGTCTCCTTAGAGTAGAAAACCTTCGTTTGCTGTTGCAGTAGAAACTAGAATCACAGCCAGTATTTTAATCATTTCATGAACGTTTGTATAAACATCAGGATGTGTCTCACACAAAGCATCTATTGCAGTAGCAGGTCTTGAACTTTCCTTAACTGCTGTCAATTTTGTCTTTTAGTTTGCATTAAGTATCTCTAGCTTTTTCCAAACATAACACAACATAACCTAACAACACAACCTCCCCAAACCTAACCTTACATAACAACCCAAACAAATCCAACCAAAACCAACCTAACAAAACATAACATAACCCAACCTAACCTAACCCAACCCAATCCAAACTAACCCAACCCAACCTAACCTAACCCAACATAACCTAACCTAACCCAACATAACCTAACCTAACCCAATCTAACCTAGATAAATTGAACAAACCTAAACCAAGCTAACCCTACCAAACCCAACCTAGCCCAACCTAACCTAACCTAACCCAACCTAACACAAGCTAACCTAACCCAAGATAACCTAACCCAAGCTAACCTAAACTAACATAACCCTTAACCTAAATATAATCTAACCTAACCAAAACCAACCCACCCTAACCCAACCCAACCTAGCCCAAGCTAACCTAACCTAATTCAACCTAACCTAACTCAACCTAACCTAACCCAATCTAAACACATACCAACTTCATCTACCCTTGCTTGCACTAAGCTGCAAATAGTGTAAAAAGGGTCACATTGAGCACTAAGCTACACTTTCCTGCACTAAGTTACACTTCTTTGCACTAAGTTGCACTTCCTTTCACTAAGTTGCACTTTTTTGCACTAAGTTACACTTTCTTGCACCAAAGTTACACTTTCTTGTACTAAGTAGCACATTTTTGCACAAAGTTGCACTTTAACTAAGAATTACTAGTTTCCACCCAACCTAGCATAACCTAACAAAACCTAATATTATCCAACCTAACCTAATGCAACCTAACCTAATGCAACCTAACCTAATCCAACACAACCTTACCAAAGCCAACCTAACCTAACACAACTCAACCTAACCTAACCTAGCCCAACCTAACATAACCCAACCTAACCTAACCCAACCTAACCTAACCCAACCTAACCTAACCCAACCTAATCAAAACCAACCTAGCCCAACATAACCTAACCAAACCCAACTCAACCTAACCCAACCTAACCTAACCCAAGCTAACCAAACCCAACCTAATCCAACCTAACCTAACTCAACCTAACCTTACCCAATGTAAACACATACCAACTTCACCTACATTTGCTTGCACTAAATTGCACATAGTGTAAAAGAGGCCATATTGTGCACTAAGCTACAATTTCAAGAACTAAGTTACACTTTCCTGCACTAAGTTACACTTTCGTACACTAAGTTGCACTTCCTTGCACTAAGTTGCACTTTCTTGCACTAAGATTCACTTTCTTACACTAAGTAGCACTTCCTTGAACTAAGATGTACTTTCTAGCACTTAGTTGCACTTTCACTAAGAATTACTAGTTTGCACCCAACATAACATAACCTAATAAATCCTAACATTATCCAACATAACCTAACCCAACCTAACCTAATCCAACCCAACCTTATAAAAGCCAACCAAATCTATACCAACTTAACCTAACCTAACCCAACCTAACATAATCCAACTTAGCCCAACCTAATCTAACCCAACTTAACCTAACCTAACCTAACCTAACCCAACCTATCCTAGCATAACCTAACCTAACCCAACCTAACATAACCTAACCTAAACCAACCTAACAAAACCCAAGCTAACCTAACCCAACCTAACCCAACCTAACCTATCCCAAGTTAACCTAACCCAACCCAACCTAACCCAAGCTAACCTAACCCAACCTAATCCAATCTAACCTAACTCAACCTAACCTAACCCAATGTAAACACATACCAACTTCACCTACATTTGCTTGCACTAAATTGCACATAGTGTAAAAGAGGCCATATTGTGCACTAAGCTACACTTTCTAGAATTAAGTTACACATTCCTGCACCAAGTTACACTTTTGTACATAAAGTTGCACTTTCCTGCACTAAGTTACACTTTCTTGCACTAAGTTGCACTTTCTTGCACTAAGTTGTACTTTCACGCACTTAGTTGCACTTTCACTAAGAATTACTAGTTTGCATCTAACATAACATAACCTAACAAAACCTAACATTATCCAACATAACCTAACCCAACCTCACCTAATCCAACCCAACCTAAAACAACCCAACCTAATCCAACCCAACCTTATCAAAGCCAACCTAACCTTACCCAACTTAACCTAACCCAACCAAACCTAACCCAACCTAACCTAATTCAACCTAACCTAACATAACCTAACCTAACCCAACCTAACCTAATCCAACCTAACCTAACCCAACCTAATCTAACCTAACCTAACCCAAGATAATCTAACCGAAACTAACTTAACCCAACCTAACCTAACATAACCTAACCCTTAACCTAAACCTAAACCTTACCTAACCAAACCCAACCTAACCCAACCTAACCTGACACAAGCTAACCTTACCCAACCTTTTCCAACCTAACCTAACCCAATCTAAACACATACCAACTTCACATACCCTTGCTTGCACTTAGTTTTACATGGTGTACAAGGTTCACATTTTGCACTAAGCTACACTTTCTAGAGCTAAGTTACACCTTCCTGCACTATGTTAAACTTTCGTACACTGAGTTGCACTTCCTTGCACTAAGTTTCCTTTTATTGCACTAAGTTGCACTTTCTTGCACTAAGTTGCACATTCATACACTAAGTTGCACTTTCTTGCACTAAGTTGCACTTTCTTGCAGTAAGTTGCACTAAGTTGCACTTTACTGCACTAAATTGCACTTTCCTGCACTAAGTTGCATTTTCTTGCACTAAGTTGCACTTTTACTAAGAATTACTAGTTTGCACCCAACCTAACACAACCTAGCAAAACCTAATATTATCTAATCTAACCTAACCCAACCTAACCTAATCCAACCCCACCTAATCCAACCCAACCTTATCAAAGCCAACCTAACCTAACCCTACCTATCCTAACCCAACCTAAACTAACCCAACCTAACCTAACCTAACCCAACCTAGCCCAACCTAACCTAACCCAAACTAACCTAACCCAAACTAACCTAACCCAACCTAACCTAATCCAACCTAACCTAACCCAACCTAACCCAACCTAATCCAACCTAATCCAACACAACCTAACCTAACACAACCTAACCTAACCAAACCCAACAATGTAATATAATCCAACCTAACCTAAACACATACCATCTTCACTTAATCTTCCTTGCACTTTATTGCACTTACTTGCACTATGTTGCAATTTTTGCACTAACTTGAACTAAAATGAACCACCTTGCATTGAAATACCCTAACTTGCACTAAGTGGCACTACCTTTCTCTTAGTCTCATTATCTTGCACCAAATGGCACTATCTAACACCAAGATGCACTATTTTGTACCAAAATGTACTAACTAGTAATAAGTCGCATCAGCTTGCAACTATTTCTAGCTTGCGTCGTTTCTAACCCAATGTAACCTAATCCATCCCAGTCTAAACTAACACAACGTAACCTATCCTAACACTACCTAAACCAACCTTACCTAACCCAACCCAACCTAACATATCCTAACCCAACCAAGTTGTTTTGAATCAACTTCCACCTAGTGAACCAACTGCACTAAGTTGCACATTATTGCACTGAGTTGCACTTAGTTTCACTATCTTGCTCTAAGTATCACTATATCGCGTTATGTTACATTAGCTTGCACTAAGTATCACTAGCTTTCATCCACTCTAACCCAACATTACCTTACCGAACCTAACTTAACACCACCTAACTCAACCTAACCTAACCAAACTTAGTTACATCAGTCATAATGCAAATAGCCTTCATAGCATACTGAAGAATAAAGTCTATGATTTAGTATTTAGTGACACACACTGAGCGAAGTTGTGTAATTGTAAAACTCTTGTATTTATAATCGCAAGGGCCCAGGTTCGAATTCAGGTCAGGCTATTCCGAGATAACTCCTGTGGCGGTTTTAAGGGACGGTGGATGAGGAGAGCGCTCCCCTTAAGGACCTGTTGTGTGTTTTTTTAGTGAAGTAAATTGTACAAATAAATATTTGCAAATAATATTCAACCATGCACAAGTACTCACAAATAACTTAATATAAGCACCCATATAATATGTACATTTTACATGATCATAACTGCAAAATTCAATTCTGTTAAACAACATTTTGCTCTCTCTAAAGCTCCGTTTTACGTAAGCGAGGTTCGTTCTTGCTCAAAATGCTCTCTGTGCTGTGAGGATATATTTCCTTTTTTTTTTTTTTTTTTGTCTAACGTCCCT
>PNEQ01084433.1:0-10383 GCA_003012365.1 Medauroidea extradentata | reverse complement strand
CCATTATTTTTCATCATTGATTCGGTACACATTTTGAAATGCATCAGAAATAACTGGTTAAACCAGAAAAATGATGGGCAATGTATGTATTACCCAAATTTTGAAGATTTTTCACTTGTTGAAGCTGCTTCCTTCGCTACTATAAGAAAACTCCATGAAATTGAATCGTGCAAGTTAGTCAAATATGGATATGGCCTAATGCTGAAAGCACTTTTCCCTACTAATTTGGAACGTCAAAACGTGAAGTTGGCTCTTCAAGTTTTTGATACACGTGTTGCTGAAGCTCTGATGGTTATTGGAAAAGAAACTTCGATGCACAACTACAGGCCAACATCAGATTACCTAAAATTAATATGCAAATGGTGGTCAGTAGTCAATGTCAAAACAGTTTGGAAAGGTGTTCACAAAAATGACGAGTTTCAGAAACCAATGACTGCACAAGAGGGCGACATCACGTTTGCCTTTCTTTATAAATTTCTAGACTGGTTGGATGAGTGGAAGAAACTGAACTGCTCTACTGGTGGACTAACGAAAGAAACACATTTTGCACTCTCTCACACAACTTATGCTTTGCTTGAAATGGCGAAGTACTGCACTGAAGATTTGAAGTTCAGTTATTTTTTTACCAGGAAAAATCCAAACTGATCTACTCGAAAGTAGGTTTGGAAAGTATCGTCAGTTAGCTGGTCACCAACACAATGTTTCAATAAGACAAGTTTATGAAACAGAAGCAAAACTTAGGTTGCAAAGTTTTTTGCCCTGTATGGTGAAGTCTGAAAAATTTGGAAGTATACCTATTCATCTCAGTACAGGGGACGTCGAAGAGAATGATAGTGAAGTCAGTGAATCCAGTCTCCGAAAGTTTTCAACCACCATTGCTGTATATGAAGAAGATATAAGTGATGTTAAATTGGAAATGCCATTACTAACATATATTGCAGGGTACTGTTGCTACACTGTTTTGAAAAAACTGAATTGTGAATCCTGTAAGAATAGTTTGACAGTTGACAAGCAGTTATTGGTAGACGATAATGCTTACGCCTGGATAAAGGTTTTTGACAGGGGACTTCTTTACCCCCACCCTCATGTTTTAAATGCTGTAGTTTACTGTTTTGTTGTAGTTCAGAAAATTGTTTCTAAAGAAAATGAAAAAGAATTTCTGTTCTCAACTAACCAGCGAGGTATTGTGTGTTCCCTTACAGAGAACGTCCTTCGCGAAAATGTTTTCTACTTAGAATTAGAAGGGTGTGAAAAATCACATGACCCGGAGAAAATCCTCAAGGACATAATCAGATCTTCAGTCAACATATTTCTGAACAATTATTGTAAGTTAAAGAATGACAAACTTCACAGTGCAAATAATGCAGCAAGGCGTAAACTGAAAACACTAAATAGCTAGTTTTGTACCATCGTACTATTTATTACATTTATGGGTATTATATCCTGTAACTTTATTTATATTCAGTATTATGTGGTAAGGTATGTTATGTACTTGCAAGATTTTGTATCCATGTATTGTATAGTATATTCATGGCGCTTCAAACTAAACTGAAGCCCCTGTAAAGTTTTAAAGCTCTTCCAACACATGAAAACAGACTGACATGTGCCTTTGTTGATTCAATGTCGAAATAATGTAATGGCTCGTTTACATTTTTGAATACACATTGCTAGCACCTTTTTATACATATAATTATATAACTAATTCCAGATTATAAGCCAAACAAATACGTAGGTTTCAAAAATTAATATTATTGATGATAGGTAAGTTTATATACTGATTTTAATTTCCGACTGGGCAATTTACGCAATATACGTAAACAGTAGGAGGTAACGTATTAACGAAGCTACGAAGTACAACGTCATGATTTCGATAAAAATGTATTTTTTTGTTTCGTCAAATGTGTTTTGATATTTCCGTTCACGCAAAAAAAACGGCCAGCAGAAATGTTGTTAATTGAAACAATTTCAGATAGCAGTATAATTTTAGGATTCTGTTGTCTATGCTCAGTTTCATGCTCACGAAAGTTGTCAATTTATACAGGGACTGAAAATTTTACGATTTTTTTAAATGGATAAAAGTGTATTAAGTAAACCAAAAATACTTCTGAACAAATTAAACTTCGAAGAAAAAATGACTAAATTTTTACGTACTGCATATTCTTGGTTGAAAGGCTTACTGCAACTATTCTCCGTTCACTCTAAGTTGAGTTTTAAGATAAACAAAGCAAACTATAAACAAACATGTTCATTGGCTGCCGACTGACGGTCACTGTGATGTTGCATAAGAAATAGATCTTTTTTTATCTGTCGTGTACATATACATTTACCACTCCATCACTCAATAAGAGAGTTTTATTAACAAATATCTAAAATATACAGACATTGTAAATACAATCTACGACGCTATATGTTTATTATACTAGGCTATAATTATGGTTAGCGGACGTCACGTCCGTACAGTTGATTCACGAGTTATATAACGACTGACGCACTGTTAAAGGTACGAGTTTCTTGGTACACTTGCCAGTATTGAGAGATGTACGATACTCTGAAAATACCAAACGTTTAGTTCAGTAATAATTACCACAGTAAAAATAAGTCAGAAATATCACAATCAGATAATGTTTTATTTTTTTTCACAGTATTTTTGGACGTTAATGCGTCAATGTTATGGCTACTGCAAATGGTTTTTCCGTGTATCCATTTTCCGTTCCAGTTCGCCCGAACCAAAATTACTTGATCTATTTCGTTCCGTCCTCGCGTCGGTTTATGTTTACATCGCTTGCGGGTTAGGTTATGTGACGCTGGACGTGAACAGTAAAAATGTGTTGCATGGTTTTCGAAACGTGGATATATGTCTTCATTACTAAACAAACTGCGGTGATGTTTATAAGGCAAGAATAAAAATCTCGATAACATTCTTAAAAAAAAAAAAAAAAAAAAAAAACGAATAGCCTATGTGTCATGAATTATCGACAGATTGTTCGGTGGTGTATAAAATGTCATTTTTCCAAAACGAAGTACAAAATAATCCAGGAGGACTTTACAGTAAGTTTAATCACTCATTTTATTGACAACTATTTTTTTCTGCGTGTAGTAGCAAATTTTCGTTACGTTAATACCAGAATATTTTAATACGACCGTTGGCTTGATAATTACAATTAAATTTTGAAATATACTTCAATTGTACATTTTATCAAGTTTTTATGTAATTTTTGGTTCCGTATGTCGACAACACGTACGAAATTTTCACGCAATATTGTTTTAATATATAGGGCGTTGTTGTTTCCTATGATACCGACAGTACACAGTTTTGTCGGTTGGAAATAGTACGTCGGCGCGCTTCACAAATTGAGCCAATTAAAAGCTAGCGAAGTGCAATGATATTACGTTATTTGTACTCAGAACTCAACTTAGAGTGAACGGAGAATACAGACAATGAGCTAACTTCATACTCAAGAATCTATATTGCAGAAACGTCTAGCTACAGATAACTGAATTCACAAGATTTTTCTGTCCCTGTCAGTTTGCTATGTGACTACCTTCACAATGCATAAAGTAGTGATGTATGTAATTGAGGAAAATAATATTTATCAGATGACAACGAAATTAAAATTGTGCTGCTAAATCTGTTTTTTTTTTTTTTTTTTTTTTCAAAATTGTGCCGCAAACCCACAGTATCTTCAAATATTTAACCAAAATTAACAATAGGATATCTAGTGTTATAATAGGTATGATCTAGTTTTATTGCTATGGTCACGCCTTGATAATCGCAAGTGAGTACTGAAATCTTGCATGAAATCAACATTTTCCAGTTTTTGTATAGCTTAATTCCTATTTAATGTGTTGATAATTCGTACGGAGTTTCAAGCAATATATCTATTACCCATGTGTAAGGTTGTAAGTAGTATGTTGACACGCAAAATAAATTGAGCCAATTAGCTTCTGGCGAGGTGCAATGATATATTACGTTTGATTACTTCAGAACTCAGGTAAACGTGAACGAGGTGGTGCATAACAAATTATACAATGAATTTGTCATTGTTCGAATATTCGAAAAGTATTTACCATTTAACATCCCTCCCTCATTATTTGCAATTTAATTTTCACAACTATAAACTGGCAAATACAGTTAAACTTACCGGACTGATCATTAATAACTGTATTAAACAGGATGTTTGTTAAGCACTTTATAACCCCAAATTTCTACCTCATTTAAATTAATGAAAATAATGTTTCCAGTAAAGGCATTTACTTGTGAACCTGGACTGAGTCAATCGTTAAATTCTTAGGTTTACTTTATGTTATCATTTCGCTTTCCTTGTACTTTTGTGTGTTTTGCTAAGTTAAAAATAAATACATTCAGCAGCGTTTATTATACCTAGCAATCGTTTCTGATTTCTGTATACGTTTCTGGAGTTACATACAGTCAAGCAAATTAAGTGCGAATTCTATACAAAACTATACATTATGCAACAAATTGTATCACGTTCATAATATTACGTGGGTGTAATGCAGGTGTCTAAGGGAAATTAGTACGTATATTTTGTAAATGCCGATATAATAAATGGGTTGTCACAGGTATAGGAGTGCTTGTGCATAAAATATGTATTTTACACTATATGTGAGTGAAAATCTAACTTCAGTCCAAAATTACTGTGCTACACTGTAAGCGAAAAAAATAAAACGTTTGTAATGAATGATTTCTTTTCGAAACAACCAAACAAGTTACTGTTTATTCTTACATGTAGTGAGGGTGGAAATTTCCATAGGTTTGGCTCTAGAAGTTTGAAGACAGTTTGAGTATGCTATATACTATAACTTACAATTTATTAACATTTATTTTATTTACTCAAAAAATTTTGTATTTGATTGACTGCAAACTTTTTGCCAAGTATAAATTGTGTATATTATTGTACTTATGTGTCGTGTGTATTTTTTGCAGTTTGTACAGGTACTGTGTTTGACATAAAAAAAAAAATTAATTTTATCTCCACAAGGATAAAAATTACTGCGTATACGAAGGTACCGAAAATATTCTGTACTATTCAAGTATTATTTGTAGTTTTTCATTTGCATGTGTGTGACTTACAACAAAGTTTTAACATTTGTATCCAAATTATGTTTGTTTCACCAGTCATACAAAAAGTCTTTAAAAATGGAATTATCACCATAATCGTAATTTTGAGCACGCGTTTGAAAGTAGGGTTAGTATTCCCAGTCCGAAATTTATTTACCCAAACAACCATGACAATTTGACAAATACAGGGAAAAACTGGGAAATACAGAAAATTCTGTACTGTATACTTTATTTTTATTTATTAATATTTCTGTGTATTACTTGTTGAAGACGCAACATAAATGTGCTTTGTTAAGTTGATTTTTTAGTGAATGTACTATCATTAGTTGACTATGAACATGGTGCTAACAATAATAATGAATGAATGATAATTAATTCATTTTGTATCGTAATGGATAACGTTCAAGGAAGCCCTGAACAATATACACCTTTAGAGTGATTTTTTCTCCCAATTTTTCATTCATGTATAGCAAAACCAAAATATATTAAGTGCTGAAAGAGCTGACAGTTAATGAGTTGTACATGACCTTGAAAAGTAAACTGAAAACTCTAATACTTGACTAGTACGATCCAAAAACTTCAGAGGGGTAAACATCATAAAATCACACAATTTCAATTTTGAGCTTGTTCTTTACTTCCCCCCCCCCCCATGTTTTGAAATTTTTTGTTTTCTTCTCGAGTAATTGAAGAGGGAAAATGTGCCTGTGTTATATTTTAACAAAGCACAATTATTTTTGTTATTTTTGTCATTTAGCGTGTTTGTTTGTACTGTAATTGTTTCAAGCGTAAACAATTGGCCTGTCTTCCATTATAAAAATTTTGTAGGCCTACAATTATTTATTCAAAATTAGAAATGTTCGTTGTTGTTTCTTGGCATAGTTTAGTCTTTTGGTTCATTTGTGTGGTTTATTGATCTGTAATAGTTTTAAATGAAAACAATGTGTCTGTGTCGTTTGGTCTTCTACTTTAGTACAGAAGTTTGAAATGTAAACAATGTGCCTCTGTCCTATTCTGATCATTGATCATTATATACATTGTTTAAAGTGTAGTTACTATTTTATTTCCATAATTATTAATATTTTCGGCCATTTTATGTGATTACCTATTGTAATGATTTGAACAATGTTCCTATGCCATATTGAGATCATTATACAAAGGTAATACTCAAATTTATAAATGAGATTTTAATGTAATATCTAAGATTAACAGTTATTGTATTACATATCACAGAATTTTACAGCATTAAACGATCCAGAATTTGTCACTAAAAAGGATTTTTAAATTTGTGTTCAATTAAAATCTTACAAGTATGAAAAACAAATTACTGTAAATAATAGTGGCATTTTTTAATGATAAAGTGTTCCCGTGCTGGAAAAAGTAATATTTCCAGGACGGTACTTAAATACCGGATTTTATCATGATATTTACCAGGGTCGGGGAAAATGTTGCCAACCCTGTTTGAAAGACGCATTTAATTCTTAAAATAAACGTTTTTTATCCAAACATTTTAATATTTAGTTTGTGTGTTTTATTTCTTCCCTCATCATTGCCCGAACAAAACGTTGTAGGTTTCCTCGACGGCGAGTAGCGCACCGCACAGAGTTTCTACCTGCTGTGGGCCGTGCGGCCGTCGAGCGCAGACGTCACAAATCTGTGGTGTGGCTTCTCTCTCTAGGTAACTCTGCCACAGCGCGGCGGTGGACAGCACAAGAAGTAATTCGTAGATAGTGCTTCGCGTCTCCGGTAGAATGCGCTGCAGTGCAAAGTGGTCGCGCTCTATTGATTTACCGATAGAATGTAGTGGCGTCCAGCGTGATTATTTCTGTCGCGTCCCGTAATAAAACCAATGAATCTATGAAAAAAAACCTAATTATATTATTTATGCAGACTTTTTACAACGAATTTATTACCGTAAACGTAAATAATTAGTTTCTCCAATGCTAAAAAAAATCGCTCGAGCTCGAGTGCAAAGTATTTTTAGCGAGCCGACAAAAAACGCCTACAAGCTAAATTGGCCGCCGCCGTATTTAATTAATATTATTCTGCTGTCTCGCAAACTTTTAATTCAGTTTTCGTTGCTTTTTTTTCCCTTGGGAATTTACTGAATTTTGTTGGTGAGCAGGCGGGAAAGAGACAGAAAGATTGAAGGCTTGGCGGTCTACACTTCTCATGTGTTGATGGTGTGCGGGCGGCCTAACTCTCCATGCGCACGCTCGACAAGCATTTCACTGGAAGTTATTTGAAGTTTTTTCGCCGATTTTTTTCTTTCACGGCTGTGACTTACCTGTTGACGTTAAATGTGTTTTGTTATTGTTTTGAGCCAGCAAGCTTTTAAAATGACCTTAAATTCCGACGAAATATGCCCGAGGATTACATTTGGGAAGGGGGGGGGAAATATAAAGTCGGATTTAATGGAACATCGATTTAGACCTGGTTCTCTAGCTGTCACCTTTGTACTGCCCTGTTACTGGACTAGCGATCCGGGGCTGAGGTTTAGTTGTCGGAGTTTGTGGCATGGCGTACGAACATTACGTAGTATGGTTTCAAGAAGTTGCAGTGTCGATGCTCAAGAACGTTTATAAACTTCGTAATCGCCCTATGGTGACGTCAGAGGACCAAAGCATAACACAGTCCTCATTTAAAGACTGCTTCGCTGTTATACATTACTGCAGTGCCCCGGTAAGAAGGTGATTGGGCAATTTTGATCTTCCCTTGGCTGTTCTCAGGTTGGGAGGCCACCTCCCCCCGGTCACGATTCTATTTAAGGCAGTGCCACCACCTCGACATAACGCATTTTTCTGTCAGACAGTCTGAAGGGAATGTCCCTGATGTTTAACGTCTATGACGTGCATACAAGGTATGTGGTAGCATAATTATTTGGTTTTTATGGCCGGGTAGAAGTTTGTTGTTACCGAGCCATAGTGTTGGGGTTTAAGTTATTGCATATAGATTGAGCTTGTTGTCACTTTTATTGCTACCCCACACGTTGTTTATTCCATTAAAGTATTACATGCCACATACATTGTTTGCATGTGAATTAAGTTTTCATGCTTATAATATTTTTAATTTAATTGGTTGCCATTTCATTCAGCGTTTGTTCATTGTACTGCCTCGAAATTGACGCTGAATACTGAATTATACAGAGAAATTGTCATATGTTATATGTTACAATAAATTCTCTTTTTGGTAACACGAGCTTTCATTTAGCCATGCATCTTTGGCACATGCGTACGGAAAGACTCGCGCATTCTAAACTTATTTCAAAACCGGTAGACCAGTTACAAAATCATGCACCGATTCATTATCACTGTCTGCTAAACTACTTCATTACAGTTAACATTCAAACACCAAAAATTGCCAATGTGTCGCACAAGCAATACTATGATTAAAAATAGGTAACCACTGTCGTAATGTTGTTGAGTTTGTAAGGTTGGCCAGCTGTTTTCTTACAGAACCAGTTTGCAAAGGTTTCTATTAATCACAGTTAGCTAATCTGAGAGGATTGTATTACCGACCAAAAACGTGTAGAAAAGGAATTTTAAATGGCCAGATAAATTAATACAGAAATATACATATGTGTGTGTTTATACACACACACAGTTTTCCCCTCATGTTAAAAATAATATGTGGATATTCAGCCTCTATTCGTTAATTTAATTTTTAAAACCGGGAACACATACTTTGAACGGTCACAAAAAAATTTTTTTTTTCGTAGGTTAGTGCATTAGAACAGTTGGGTTAAGGGGAAGTAGTTGTTCTCCACGGCAGTTTGTTGAATATCATGAAAATACAAACAAAATTGCTGAACTGGAGTTAATTTCTTCTCGTAAGTGAAAAATACTCTATAACGTATTTGGACTTAGATGTACTAGGACCTTATGTATGTATACAAAATTATTAAGTTAAGACCCTTAACTGGTCTTGTGTCACAGAAAAGTGCAACAATGTCATGATCATTTGTTGAAGTCAAAATTTATAGTAAATGCGTTACCCATGTGGTAATGACAGTCTAGACGTTCCATTCGCGTACCTAAATATGACACTTTGTCAGTTGTCTGAATACGTTTTTAACGATAATCATTCAGTCCAACAGGTTGCTCTTTACAATTTTTTTGGGAAGCAAAAAAAAAAGTGAAGAAACTTTTACCGAACAGTTTTCTTCAGTGTGTGCAACAGAGTTGTATAAACAACACATAATCAAGGTTTTAATATTACAGTAATAAATTATACATAACTTAGCTTACAGATATCGTGGTTACTTCTAGTCGTTACTGTAAAATTTTAAAATAAACTTGTGTTTATATTTTTTAGGGGATTTATCAAATAATCTTAGTTTACTTCAACCGGGACAAAATCGCTACTTACATAATTTTTTGACAAATTAAGGTATCCCACCTGGGGTCCGATAGGGCAAATTTTGAAAAAAGGCGGAAAAGGTACTACTCGAATACCTATATAGTTTTTTCTCTAGCACATAATTATCTATGGACTCCACTATTTAATGTGCGGAAGTGGGTGGCACTGGCAATATCGCCATTTTAAAGCAAAGCAACAGATTTCTTTTATACTTGCCACCATTCTTAGTACGAAAGCAACAAGTAAGTAAGTTCACTTCTTAAACTTTGTATTGTGTAACATGTATTAAATTTGTTTTTAATTTCGTATTGTTTGATAGATCCAGAAGAAAGTGGTACCTACTATATGGCGGGAGGAGGGATTTATGACGCTGGTTGCGCTATAGAAATTTTAGGGGGGTAAGGGGAAACTAGAAAAATTATTTAAAAAATCATAAGTGTAAAGGAATTGATCTTTGAAATAACTGTGCAATGGGAGTGCATGACTGGATTCTTCTATGTATGGAGTAGTAGTAGTAAGTAAAATTGTGGGGCGCTCGACACTGAGGTCATCAGCGCCCACAGAAAATTAAAATAACGGACAGTACAATCCTCCACAGGAGAAAAATAAAAAGGACAAACACAACAAGACAGACATAACAAAAAAAGGACAAAGAGTCAAAACAAACGACCTACATAGGAGGCAGAAACAATGTGTACAAGACACGAACATATAAAAAGGGGAAACAAATACCCCAACAAACAGCACGCAAGAATCAATTACAACAAAGTAAAAAGACCCGTCGCACGTAAAAAGGAGAGCACGCCGCTCACAGACGCGTTCTCAACACACAATATACCCCGCAGGGTGTCACGCAGGTTAAAAGTACGACGGGCCTGGTCATACCTGTGACACTCCAACAAAATGTGACACACAGTAAGAGGAGTATCACAGGTATCACAAACTGG
>PNEQ01084431.1:10641-43879 GCA_003012365.1 Medauroidea extradentata | reverse complement strand
GAAGGATATGTTGTTTAGACCAAAAATAATTGAATGATAAATGTATAAACTAGGTAAAGTAAGAATTCTTAAACTTTGAAAATGGGGTTTACAGGAGGAAGGAACTTTTATGTTCGCAATAATACGTACAATTTTCTTTTGCATTTTGAATATATTAATCCAGTTCTCTGAGGCACCCCAAAAAATTATGCCATAAGTGGGAATAGAATTCACATTTGCAAAGTATAGTGTAAGTACGGTTTGTAGAGAGCATGTTTTTTTACTGAGTATAAAGCAAAACATAGAGAACTTAGTTTTTTTTTTGCCAGAGCTACTGTGTGAGATTTCCAATTTAAATTACAATCAATGGTGAGATTTCCAATTTACACACTCTTAATGTTTTTCTCTAGTTAACCTTGGAAACACGCAGCAAAGACATCTCAACAAAGACATCTTGAAACGTTGCAGCAACGTCTCCCTGCAACGTTGTAGGAACATCTCCCTGCAACGCAGGAACATTCCCCTTCAACGTTGCAGCAACGTCCCCCTGCAACGTTGCAGGAAGGTCCCTGCACAACATTGCAGCAACGTCCCCAGGCAACGATGAAGCAATGTCTTCACTCAACATTACTGCAACGCCCTCATGCAACGTTGCAGCAACCTATTCATGCAACGTTGCAAATTTGTGACATCTGGATGTTGTAGCAACATTGTGGCAACTTTGTTACAACATAAAGAAACATTGTGACAACGTTGACAATTTTGAGCGAAACGTTGTAGCAACATTGCCACAACGTTTCTGTGCAGTATGGGTAGCTACTTGTGCTTCGGTAACAGAGTCAGTCACACGACACTTCGAGGTGTGCTCCGTTTGGACGGGGATGGACAGTGTGAGATCGACTCAACGGCTGCAAGGAAGAAGGTGTACCAGACAAACTGTGCCATGAATAGAGAATGTTTTGTGACAGACATTGTGTTTGCAAAACTAAGAAAAAGAGGTTAAACCAGTGCATTATATTGACTGTCTTCTCAGCAGGTTAGACATGTTGCTTAAATGAGTTAGGCTTTGTTTGTTGTTGGCAAACTACTTGCTGGTAGGCTGTTGTGACCCCACCGAGGACGCAGAGCACATGCGAGATGGACTGGCGTGGTGCAATGAACAGTTGCTGCAATGTGCCGTGCTTAGGCCGGAGCTGAGTACGGTGTTGCATAGAGACTTTCACCTGCAGGTTCACCTGGGCGGCTGTGCGTGGTGCTCGGAGGTAAACCAGCAGTTTCCGAGGCGACGACGGAATTGCCACGATGTTGATCAGTCTAATCTTTTGTTTTTCAGAAGAGACTCAGAATTTATGTTTGTACTTCTGAGTGTTTTTTTTATTTTTCACATTGTATGTTGTATCTTGACTTTTTAGCGAACTTTCGCGGACAAAGAACAGATATTAGATTTTAATTTTGGTCTGAAATTTTAAGACTTTAAGTATGGTATCGAGTACATACCAGTTTCGATTTTGGTATTCCCTCTGGACGGGGATTATCTGTAATATATACATTTGGCATGTACATATTGCAGATATTAATGTTGATGTATATTTAAGTATAATACTTTATGTAGGGAGACTTTAAGTGCAGGGAAGGCTGTGTGTATTATTCTGTGGTTTAAAAAGTTCATTCCTTGTACCATAGAGGAGCGCGAAGCCTGACTAAGTAAGACAGTTTAGCTAGCTATGTAGGAAAGTTCTTGTTGGATCGCTGGAGGAGGCAGGCGTGTTCCTTGGCGTCGCTCGATGCCGAGACGCTACTCAGGGACGCCGATGATTACTGCCACAGAGGGAGGATCGTGAGACGAGATCTGGCTCACAATCCTGGAGGCTGTGATCCACGTCGGAGGTCTACGAGAAGATATATCGGTATCATTGCCAGTTTAATACTGAGGCAGGGTCAGCCAGCACCGTTTTTAGTTACATGGAAAGACAGACGTTAACAGCGAACTAACACTTGATTGGACTGTGCTGAAGTCTGACTCTGTAACAGAATGTCTACGGTAGTTAGTGGGTAGAAGGCTTCAGTAGCTGTATTATTTGATATTTTATTTGTTTTTCTTCCCATAGTTTTTTCACAGTTATTTACGATAATTGCATTGTTACATTGTACTTTCTCCTAGCCATTTTCTTATTCATTATATGTCGTTACTCATCATGCAAATTCAGTACATTAGCATTGCAAAATTGGTCGCGTATCCATCGATCCTTCCCTGAGAGAACTGTGATATTAAATTTCATGTCATTTTGTGCATCTGTTAGCTATTATTTAAATTGAAGGTTGTACGTAATTCTATTTGAAGTGTTCACGTAGAAGTATGAAGCTAGTCGGTCGAGTAGGAAGTTTTTTTGTAGAGTCTCATTGCTAGTACCCCCAACCTGCAGTAAACATTACATAATAACAGTATGTCACAGACTGGCCGTCCAGCAGATGACCACATATAATGTCACACATGTGACATCGTTGTGTAATAAATGTGGGTGTCTGATGAACACATTCATAAACAGTTACTTCTAATACTTTTGAATATCATTTGTAATCTGTAATGGTATACAATCGCCAGCCTGAGGGTGTGGAAATAGAAATAACATTTCTTTTTTCTGTTCCACACATTAAGAAAAATTGTGTCGTCGTCGTTCATGGCAGTATGTTGAACGGAACTTGAATTCTTGAATTGCGTGTCTTGTGTGTTTATAGTCACGGTTTTGAATTACAAATTAATATACTACGCATGATTTACTAGATAAGTAACGCCAACAGTGTGTGTTGTAACCAATTAGAGTCGATGAAGAGAAAGTGTCATAAAACGTTAACTCGCAGGTATTTATAACAAATATTACTATTGAGTATAGCATATATATATATAGACACACAGTAGCGGCCAGCATATATGTGCACAGGTGCATGTGCACACCTAGTTTCCTATGAAGCATTTTTGTAAACTATTTAAAACATTCTTGTGTGTTTTGTAGCGACAGTACAGTTTGAAATGTCACAAATGCACAGAGTTTTTATCCTGTAAGTTGCGATGTTGCAACACTGTACCGTGCACAACAGAGCTATGCTCTCCACTCAGCCTCCCTGCGCATGCGCACGACAAAAATACGTTGCCTCTTATGGGAGTTTTAACATTGAAGAAGAGCACAGGTCAGACTGTGCTCATGTCTGTTGATCGCGGAAACAGTTAAGGCCGGTTCACAATGAAGTTAACATGGAGCTTCTTACATTACCTTTACGTTACAGCTGAGTTGAGATATAGGTCACGCTGCAGTGTTTCCACATTTAATTATCAGCGACACAACGGTAACTTATGAATTCGAAGTTGAGTCAACTTCAACATAACGTAAAGGTAAAGTTAAGAACAGCCAATCAGAAGAGGAGTTGTTCTTTCGTTGGCTATTGCCTATGATATTTTAACGCGCCAACACTAACGTTTTACGTGTTCCTCGTAACCTCAAATCGTGTGTTAATTGCTAGTGCATGTACGAGAGTGTATGAAAATAAGTATATTTGTCATAGCTGTGTTCTGAAGTGTGATGAAAGCAAAATGTTTGTTATTGTAATTTTATTTGAATAATATTTTTAATTTGTAACTCGTATGACATGGTATTTTTGAGTGCATTGTGTGGCTATGGTTGTTTAGTGAGTCGTAAATCGTTATCAAATATGTGTTGCTGAAACATTCGTTCAAGGGCTTTACAGTAAGTTTTACTTACAAGTTCGCTGTTCAGTGAGGTAGGTGTGATCTGTGTAGACAGCAAACATTTATTGTTAAAATATTAAACAAGTGTCTCACCGGTCTCACGAAAGACGTTAAACTAAAGTTTAGCCCTCCCATTTAATTAAATAATTAGAATCCCAACAGAATCACTCTTGAATAACGCATGTATAATGCAAGAATAAAAAACGAGTCTGTAAGAAAGGTGAAATAATAGAACTAGGAGGGTTACGTATTACACATTTTTAACACACACTTGAAACAGGTACCTACGAATCATTTTCGTTATTTATTTCCGTTACCATTTGTGCATGTAAACATTTTGCGGCTCAAATAACATCGTTAAATTGAAATATTGCAATGATCGTCATTCATATTCATGTAGCATAGTCCGACAGAATAGTGTCTTTTATTGCCAACATACGAAATATCAAACCAGGACCAAATAGTAACCGAATAATATAATATTGTGGACACGTTCATAAGGCGGATTCACATGAATATTAGTTTACGTAAGTCGAAGATAGTTACTCCACACTTATAACTAAACTATTAACATTTTACGTGAGCAGCACAATAACAGATAATAATCTTGGTGAATTTGTCGAAAACTTGACTACAATTGGCAGCCTTGTACTTCAACTTAATTCCTTAACTTCAATATGAAACGTCGTACAAATCCGCGGTAAATTTTTCTGTAAAGTTAACGCAAAGGTAACGTAAGGAGGTCCATGTTAACTTCATTGTGAATTGGCCTTTACTTCTTTCACCTCTTGGTGGCAACACCTACTGGTACAGATAATGTTATATCACCGCAACGATAAAACACCTCGCTAGATGCCAGCCGTTACGCTTTATCTACTAATACCAGTCGAAAAGACATTCTGAGCAAAAATGTGACCCGAGCCTTGAGCAAACTAGAGAGAAGATGCTGTGGTTTTGAAGGGCAACGAAAGTTTTCAAAGCATTATTTTCCAGGTGACAATAGCAGATGCTTTATGCTGGGTAGTTTAAATTGAAAAATTAATGTGTGTTTGAAGTTGAACAAAATGTAAATTTACAGCAAATTTATTACATAAATTAAGATTAAATAAAAATAATTCCTCACTACAAATATTTTTTTGTAAGTGTGCATTGTATGCAGACTATCACGAACAAAAAATATCCAACGCAGCATATACTAAAATCTAAATGTACCTACAGTTTGCAACTATCATTGCAGATATTTAAAAAAATCTTTTTAATTTAATTTAGATATTTGTAAGGACTTCTTGAAAAATATAAATACATTGTAATATTTTATAGACATACGAAGTATACAAAAAATCATATTTTCACTATATGCGTTTTAAAAATTTAATAGTAATAGCGCTATAGATAATAAATTTTAAACTGCTGTAATTTTGCAGATGTCGCTCATTATTGCTGTTTCACATGTTTAATCAAAACTCTTGTGCTTATCAACATACATTAATGTAGTACATTCAGTAATTAGCTACGTATGCTGTTTGTCAGGAAAAAAGAGGCAGACAAATAGAACATCTGATTCTCAAACATGAAATTTGTTTCCACAAAAATCCATCAAGTCATATTATTATACTGCCAAACCTTTGATAAACCGGCAGCAAAAATTCTCTGCACAATCAATACTTTCATACATTTCTATTGGTGGCTGAAAGATACTCGATTTCAGTCGCAGATCTGGCACACTTACGTATATTATTAATCTACGTTTGGATAGTGTAGATCCTTTTCTATTGGCCATGTCTATTGGTACAAAATAAGTATAGTATATGGCATTACAATTGTGTACCAGTAACACATACTGCGCAAACAGGCTGTAAGTTAGCCACCGAAAAATTTCCATTGCAATAAAGGATTGCAAAGTTAAAGTTCTCTGCAACATAAACTGCTGCTTATTGCATTAATCTAAAGTTTACTATGTATGTACAATTAAAGTGAAAATGTTTAAAATGTATGCTGGCAAGCCATAAATAATTAAGTTACATAATTCATTCCACATCTCTATCCATGGCTTCACAGTTTTCTGGTGACATTTTTTAACTTTTATGTATTTCTTCCTTAGAAGGTCCCACTAACCTCTCGACTTCTCGTCCAACAAAATTACTACATCTAGACATTGTAGACAACAGATTCTCTTTCGTGTACACACACAGGAATTTGTGTTTACTTTTTACGCACTCTTCCGTGTTTTTCGTCTCTGCTGGTGATATCTACCCTGATCCCAAGCAGGGTAGACCACGTAGATCTAGCTAAGAGATTGTGTTACATTTAGAGATATGCACTGAGTAAAATCTTCATAAGCACCTGCTGGTTACTTGTTTTTAGTTGGGAGAAGGAACAATTAGTGCTGGTGTGTTTTGTCACAGTTTTTTACTTAAGAAAGGAAATGAAAACTATAATGGCATTTCTGCATAAAAGCTTTCTTGTGTGCGACGATCATTTCAGTAACCACTGTGAAAATGTGGATATTAAGAGATTAAATAAGTTCTCTCTTCCAACGCTGAATTTACCAGGTACAAGAAACGTACGAGATCTACACTTTTACAAATAAATTAGTTTTGTTATCAGTTCTGTGTTGTAACTGGCAAAATACATCTGCACTTTTACAAATAAATTAGTTTTGTTATCAGTTCCGTGTTGTAACTGGCAAAATACATACAGTATTGGCAAATAAAATAAACTTTCTCAGTACCTCAATTTATGTTGCTTGATTAAACATTACATTTACAAGTGGTACTTGGTTGCTTCACAATTTTAAGTGACCAATTTTGAGAACCCAGTATATTGGTGCATTCTCTATGCAAAGGGCCCTATGTGACACTGAACATTCATGTGATTGTGCAGCGTGACAAATACTAAAAAAATATTAAATGTAAATATTTCGTCACTACATATTAACTTCAGTTACGACATTCGTAGATGTTTACAGTATTACAATTTTTTTGTTTATTTCTAATACATAATGTTTTTAATAGCCACTGGCATTCCCAAATATGAAAATAGTCACACCTTTGCTTAAAAAGGTTATGATTTGCTTATAAAAATCAAAAAATCTCTCGTAAAAGATATTAGTGCTATTTATTACCAAGTCTCCAGTTTTACCAACATTTGGGCACAAAATTAAATTCTGTTCATCAGCTGTGTCGCAGCTGCGACCAACAATGTGATTAAAATATAAATACTTTCTGTCAATTATTTTTCATTCCGCCGACATCACAGAAGCCTCAATGCTGATTAGCTGGCAAGTTTTGTTATTCACATTGTGCCATTGTAACTTCGTGTTGTTTTGCTGCATCTTGACATAACATGAATCTATGCCAGACATAATACGGAATAATCCCCAATTGGTGAGGACATGTAGCTAGGTGCTGCCAAGGAGAAAAAATTAACCAAATGAGACATGGTTAGAGTGCATAATTTTCAACTACAAAAATTGTGTTCCAACCACATGGGAAATGCATGGCTTTGACATAACATTAGCCACACAAAATTTGAAGACAACAATAATGCACATTCAAACAGCTATTGGTCTTGTGGGAGCTAGCAGATCTTTTAAAGTGGGTAACTTAGAATTTAAAAACATTATACACATCTAATCCACAAATGTGTGCACTTCTTTTTAAGGTGTTCTTTTAACTGAAAGAATGAGGTAGTAAAAATTAAATTATGATGGGAGCATGAAATTTGTGAACACATATTACAGAAAACAGTGCTTACAGAATCGACACACAGTCATATATTGAATGGACTGCATTCAAGGCTCAAAATTATAGTGTGTCTATTTCTATGGGTGTCAGACCATCCCATCACCTCCCTCCACCTTGTGGGTGTCACTGATTAGTCTGCTGTTATCACAGTTGATAAGTTGAAGGAAATTGTCTCTTTGGTGTAAATAACTTATTTCTAGCAGCATTAGGCTGATATCAAAAGAAGCTCATAATCATGGCATTTTAATTGAAATTGTATACCATACAGTAAGTTTAGTAGACAAAACCTGTACGACAATTTATACAAATACAGTGATCCATTACGTATAACTGTTTGGAATTAAAATTTAGCTTCACGTTGCTAAAAACCGGGTTTTTTTTTTCACAGTTTATGTAAAAAACAGTATGACCATGCACATACTACATATAGTGAAGTCCTCTTAAGAAGTTTAACAATTTTCACGTTGCGTATATGAACATGTATGTATAATTTAACACTTTTAAGAAATTTTTCTGGTTGATACGCATTATTTTTTTCTGTTTCATTACAAATGTGTTAACATGGTTTTACTGTATTTACATACAATTACAAAATATAAATGCAACTATACATGTAATATATTAATGACCATAGAATTTATTTCCTTAAATTCTTTGAGCTTAAAAATTTGTGCTGTTGTTAAAAAAAAAAAATTTAACTATCAGCAAGTTTTGAAACGTAGGACATTAAGGGTGCTCGGTACGGTATGTAAAACAGTGGGAAACATGTGTAACGTTATTGATCATTTTTAGAGAACGATTGAAGTTAAAAGTATATCGTTTTCAGAAGTAGGTTTCTTAATGTCGTATAATTGTACATTTGATATGTGTAAAAATCTTTTCAACTCTTTTAAGAAAAAAATCTGGAAAACAAGCCTTTTTTTTTTAATGATTTACAGTAGTTAATTGTAGTAGAGTACTGCAGCATGACTAACACATAAAACCATGTCTTAGACTTGTACCTTACCATGCTCTATTGAATGTTGCAATCTGAATATTTCTGGAGTAATTACAATCCTGTAAACACAGTTATTAAAATTAAATACTGTAATGTTAATTTTTCACCCCGACGAAAATGGGACATCTACTTGCGGAGATACGTTGCTTCTATCCCCAGTACCTTGAGTGTACGCGGAGCAGTTATGAGAGGATAATAAGCGACAACTCATGTTACTAAAACTGACAGGGATTATCTGCAGGGCCGGATCTATCAGCTAGAGCCAGATTCTCACGAAAATGCCTTCAGCCCTGTGGTAGACGAGAGAGGTGTCATTTTATTCAGTTTTTTTTTTTTTTTTGTGTATGTTACGAATATTCTAACCCTTAAAACAAAATTTCTACGTATTTTTACTTTTTCTTTAAAACTGTATGGAAGCTACTGATTTAGATATCCGGGTTGGCATATTCGTAATCTACATAAAATACTGAATAAAATTACACCTCACTCATCTACGGCACGATTGAAGACATTCTTTCACTCAGCTGATAGACTAACAAGCTTGCTCCCTTTTCTCAAGTGGTTCATTACAAGATTATGTTTAGAATGCTCTTTTGAAGATGCTTCTATTGAAAATTGTGTATAAGTTATATAATAAAAATAATAAAAACTGCTCGGTATTTATTTATCGATACACTAGTAAGAAAGCATTTTAGGATAAAATCAATAGAATAATAGCTAGCATAAGAGCCCCTTTTTCATGCAAATCCCAATTCCAAAAACCAGAAATACACACAGTCTTTGTAAATGCATAAAACTTACTTTTGCAATTAAAAATATCAAATTTTTTTATAACAGTTTGGAGTTCACTTTGGTTAGCAATTAGGACACAATCCCAACCTTAAAGAACACAGCCTCAATATCAGAAAATTGTATGTAGGTGCAATTGCGTAGTTTTCTTTGGTTCAGTTTCAAATATAGGGATGTATAATCCCACAATAAAAAAATTATGCATGTTTTCAATCATTACACATGTTTTAAAGAATTACATGTATATTAAAAATGATCTTAAGTAAATAAAAGTGATACAAAAGACAAGAATTAAAGGTGTGATTAACATTATATTAATTTTTCACATCATAGGTCTGTTTTCTTAAGCCGTCTAGACTTCTTGTTGGGCTGGTGTTATGTAGAGGGGATCTTTTACATCACTCTTCAGGAACCTTTTGAAAAACTCAGCTTTTATACTTTCTTCAAGGTTCAAGTAGACATTCAGATTCACTGAATACAATGATGAAAATAGCTTTTCTATATTCCTACTGGTTCATATGTTACGCCCTAGTGGGAGGGCCATGAATCTCAGGAAAATTTGGGGGTAAAACACGATTTTTGAAGTAGTTCAGTACTTGAAAACGATAGCCAATTACATAATTTAAATTTAACAATTGAATTTAATGACCTATCTAACATAGGATACACAAGTTCCGGCCTAGTGCGTAAGAAACTGACGAGAGAAATTGTGTGATATAAGCATAAATACAAAGCTTTTGAGTGAAACGAAACAATACATATTACCTTCACTAATATGTACTTATAATAAGCAAAATTCTTATTTTTTTATTATTTTTTTATTTAAAAGTGAGTTTAGTTTCAATAACAACGGTACCGTACTTTCTTTCGTTGCGTCAGCATAACGCCAGAAAAACGTCAATAAAATGAGCAGTCTGTTTTGCACGTCAAAAATGTGAACCGCCATGTTGAAGTCCCTGTGACATCACAATACTGTACATTTAAATGTACGCAACACACAAACTACAACAACACACGTTCAAGCCGTGAAAATGTGTTGAATAAAGTAGTTTATACAGTAAAGTCGAGTATGGCTTGAACTCTGAAGAGTATAAATGTGAATAGCAGTTTGTTTGTGCAGAAAAAAATGCAATTTACTCTAAATAAAATCTTAACTTTAGCACCGTCTGATAGATCAAGGCGTACTGTGTAGTTTAAGCTCCAAGAAGAGACATAATAGTCTGCTATTAACGACAAAAATACAGTATGCGTATGTAATGCTGTATTATGTACAGCATGACACGGTTAGCATAAAATAAATAAGTTCTTTTAAGTTAAAAATTGCAGTCAATAGCGTGCAGTTTGCGTTTGCGACCTAATCCCTACAGCTGTAGTGTTTTTGCTGTTCCACTGGCTGCGGCAATGTCATTAGCCAATAGGCGAGTTCACCCGTGATTGGCCGATAATTCGAGGGGTGGGCAGGGTCTTGCGAAACTTGTCCCGAGATGGCAGCACAGTTGTCTCAATGCCGTTTGATGCCGTTCACGAGAAACGTAAAAATTTGAGAGAAAAATGTACTTGTAATAAAATAATTGATGTGCCATATATTTTATCAACTCGTACAACCAGAATGTTCTATCACAGTCAGTGCCAGGTTTGGTTAAACACATTCCAAATATTAGCTCGATAGGTTCACTTTTTGTATGCATGTGAACTTTGTTCGTCTGACCTTTCAAACCTAAACTTATGATTATACGTCGGATCTGAAACATTAAACTGAATTCGTAGTTAAGTTATTATCTCTCTGAGATTTAAATTAAATTTACATAAACTCAAACCTACAACTAAAACGTCGCAATGTGTGAGAGCTAGGCCTACTAATCCATTGCTGTCTTCACTCCTTTAAAATCAACTAAAGTGAACTAAATCTTTGTTGTTGGCTACCAAATATACAACCACGCATGCCCAAACAACAGGTGAATTCCCCCAATTAACTTTTACATAACCGGGTTTGCTAAATTTTATCAGTTTTTTTAAGTCTGTGAAAAATTCCAATACACATACGTGCTGTGGCTAACCAAAACAAGTAAGACTACGTCATAAATGTGTTAGCCAATAAGAACGAGTTTTCAATGTTTGTGGCGGCATTTCAAAATATAGCATTTTTAAAGCTGAATAATTCGAAATTTACAATGTTCATGGTGCTATTGCTTAGCATGGCTGCATTTAGTGCCAAAATAATTCGGAAGAATGAGGTAAACATTAAAAACTTTTTCTAGGAATTTTCCCTATTATATAGGACGCACAATGTTACCAGTTTCCGAAGTACCAGTGACAAGTTAGTGTGTCAGAGATGGAGACAACTGTAGTTCATATACTTTCCGCACACACACAAAGGTTTGTGGAGCAGTACACGCATGCATGTGCTGTTGAATTGACTCTTAACGAAACCTAGCAATGGCTTCTAAATTTTTTTTTATTATTCACACTGGCTAGTTCCACATTTCGCCAATGCAGCAAAAACCGTAACTTGGGCCCCAAAAAATTCTTTCCCGTCATGTGATGACATCGCGCCGTTAGTGCATTTCTAAGGAAGGTATGGATATTATTTTGCCGTCCATTCTATGTCTCTAAAGTTCTTTTTTCCAAATTACCGCTTCAATGCATAGTTACCAAAATTTTAATAAAGTAATACTAAAAACCATTAATAATATTTTACTGTAACACAATATATAGGTTAAGTATTAAAGAGCTGTATGAGTTGAACACAATTTTTAGTAGAAATTATTAACATAGGTGCATCATTTTTGTAGCATATAATAGGATTTCTATACTTCTTCTTTTCATTCAAGGCCAAAAATGAAATCACTGAAAATATCTTTGTACAACATTCGTTAGCCATATTGCAAAAATAGAAAAATTTTTATGTGTGCTAAACCAGTGGAAATATGAGTTCGGACCAGTTTAAGAGTTGTAATCGGCATTTAGTGTATAGCCAATTGGAAAGAGCAATTAACAGTTATATTTATTTAATGCAGTCATTTCACTTAAAAATAATGTTGTAAGAAGATTTCTGGTTGGCACAGGAAGGAAGTTTGTATAGTATGCATTGGCGGCGGTCCACCCCACAACCCCTCCCTCTCCAACATTCACACAGAATGTCGCACCACGGGGGCTCTGGACAAGGAAGGCAACTCTATCTTTTGTGTTGCGAGGCTGTGCCTCCAGGGCTGTTCGAAAAGAAATAACGAGCACATTTGTCTTGCTAAGGAAGGGAGGGGGAAGCCACCCCAAGTGACGCTGGCCTACAACCACCCAAGAAAGGGAAGAGTAGGGGGCAGCCAATCAGGGGCCGTTTTGTAAATCAAGTCAAATATTCACATCAATAATTATTTCAGGGTTTATGTAAATACGTGTGAAATTGTTCATGACTTGTATAATAATGGTAAAATGTTTTGTTATTTGTGAGAAAAAATTGAAAATAAGAAAAATAAACTGCACAGTTGTCAAAGGAATAGCTGATGGTTCGGAGCGAGGAGGCGAGCAGGGTCGCGTCGTTGCTCGTGGGAAGCGCATGTTTTTGCGAGGCGTGCGTCCCAAACCTCAGAGTGAGGTGGACGTAGGTTCGCGAGGTCGCTCGCGAAACACAAAATTGATTGTAATTTTTACTTAATTAACGAGGAGTAAATCGGACGTGATCTGCAACAACCCTCGGGAATTAGGATCTGAAGTAGGCCTATCTCAAGACATTCGTGTACTGGACCAACCAGAGCACCGCAAATTCCAGTGTTTGCAATTTGGCGGAACAAATGTGACAATTGAGCAGATTTTCGATTTAAAATACCTGAAAGATATAGCATAAACGGCGACGTCTACGAATTGTTCTTTTCGGAGTGACGTGAGTCGCGCCTCCTCGTAAAGACACTGACGCGATAGAGTAGGATGAGAGGTAGGGACGTTAGATAAGAAAATAGGAGAGAGAATGCACAACATGGAAGAGCGTCTGACGTGTAAAATAGATTCGCTTACGGCCAGGGTAGACACGCTTGAGGTAGAGACGCTTGAGGTAGAACACTGACGCGAGGTAAATTAGAACCTGTAAAGAAATGTACAAGAAGTACGACGTGAGTTCCGCGATAGTCTTGAATAAAAGTATAATAGAGCGAGGGAGGGAAGTTTATTTCAAAATACCGTATAACTCATTGTTATCAATGACGTATTCAGACAATTTTTGAAACCATTCGTTTGCAGATTGTTCAATGATATACATAATAAAACTTATATATCCTAGACAATGAAAATATGTTTTGGAGTTATATAAATCAGAGCACCTAAGGTGTAATGAATGTTGTACCTACGTAGTTCAAATAGTATGGTTAGAACAGTAGCAACTCGTACAAAAATTATTGATAAAACCCCAAGTTAGAATTATTTAACAAATACACAAAGATATTAAACTAAACACAATGAAGTTTATCTAATGCTTCATTAAAAAAAAATTGGTACTTTTTGAAATATAATACATTGTAAATATAATCACAGAAAAATACTATTAATTAGTGTATATAGCTTCATTTTCTTATCTCGTTCATTTCTAATGCAAAAGAATTAATCGAACTTGCTGTAGTAGAACCCCGATTTTACAACAGATTTTGCGACGATAGCGATTTCACAACAATTTTCTTAGGCACCGTCAAATTCAAAATAAAAATAAAAAGGGTATTGCAATTAAATAAGAGTTGTTATGCATATTTTTTAACATATAATAAACTTGTTTGTTTTGTGTGTTAGCAGCGATTATAAAGATACGTATTTGAGCAAAATCTGACTTAGTACTTGAATTTTTCTTACATTTAAGGGTTCTAAATGGTCTACATCGGTTTGGCAACGTCAATTTTGAGTCAATTTCATTGGGAACCGTAGACCGTCGTAAAATCAGGACTGTACTGCAATTGTCTGCAAATGTTACATTATACCTTTAATGATGAAAGATTTAACTACTGCCATGACACTAACAAATTCATTTTAGAATAATAATTCACTAAATTGGCATCAGTGCATAAAAACACACGCAGACTTGTATTTTTCTTTTTAATATCGCCAACTTTTTTCTGCGACATTGTACATGAATACCTAGTGTTCAGTTCAACTCAAGAGACATAATGAAATTTTGCGTCTGTCGGCCGGACTGTCTGCACTACACCTCTACGTAGCAGCTTGAGGGAGGAACCGATTATCAGTACAATGATAATCGCGTGTATTGTGTCTCACATTGCTTGCTCGTGGACTCGCAGTGGAAGAGGTATCTAACTACCATCCCAGAAAATCTACACATTTTAACCTAGTTTGACGGATTGCCCTTGTCATGCCTGAAAGCTTTAAAATATGTAGGTTAGAGAATCCTACAATATGGTGATTTTTCAAAAGCGTAAGTGTTTGGAATTACAGTGGAACCCCTGAAATACACCCCCTGATTTTACACTTTCCTGCCATTTACACTGTTTGTATTTGGTCCCATTTAATATTTTACATTATAATCTTCTCTCAGATTACACTTTCCTGCATTTTGCACCATTTTTTACAGGTCCCTTGAGAAGTGTAATTCAGGGGTTCCACTGTAGTTGGGAAGAACCACTGCATGCTAGTGTGTCTGCAGTAATGGTCACAGATGCTTACATTAACAGTACTATAGATCATTCGGAATAAGTACCAATAAACCTTGGGAAAATATCAGTAGCCACTACTGGTACTGCATTGATATAAGTCAACATTAACAATAGTTACACTATTGTTTGTATGGTTGGTAGCGAATCATTGCGTGTAGTTCTGTGCATTTTATTATTTGAATATAGCATTGGTGAAAGAACATCAAAAAAACATTCTATCTCTCTCCATTTACTATACTTTAAAATACATATTTATGAACTTATTGACATACCTACTGACTGCTTAGCACAAAGTAACCCTTCTGGGCCGCTAAATTAAAACTTGCCAGTAGCACTCGCGTAAGACGTAGTGCAAAATTCCTCTGACAGGTGGCATCAGAGTTACGTTTCTGCCACTTCACTTGGAAGCAAGTAGTCGTGTGTTTGTCCGTTGTATAGTAAATATGGGATTCTGATAAACACATTCAAAGTATTGGAAGTGACAATTTATGAATATCATTATTAAACATTCTGAAGTCATCAGTAATTTGTATATTATGTTTTACAATTGCCATCCTGAGTATCTGGAATTTGAAACAGCAATTTTTCCCCAGTTTCATGCATTTCTGTTAAGTGAATTGACGTTGTTCAAAGCAGCACGCTGCACGGAACTAGAATTTTGTATTTTAGTGGCCATTTTTATTACAAATTAACGTACTACGCACTCATTTATGAAACTGGCAACAGCAATGTGTCTCTTTGTCAATTACAGCCAATGCAGAGAAACCAGTGTTATAAGACGTTGCCTCGCAAGTATTTATAACCAAGAATACTATTCAGTATAGCATGTATACAGCACCCGTGCATTAAATGAGTAGATATTATAGATCATATTTAGCACAACAGTGTAATGTAAATATAAACATTGTGCGAGCCTATGTAAATAAAAGCACAGAGCAATGTTTGTTTACATGCCACAGAAAGATATAAACTGGTGAAGAATAAAAATAAAACAGGGCTTTTGTCAGTGCTAACTTCATTCCAAATCACCTGTACCTTCTATGAAGGCAATTTTACTTGCAACAGGTTTTATAGCAACTAAAGTGTAGTTAAATGACCGTTGGTTATTTTTGCCATTGAAAACTATATCTTAATATACCTATTTTGGTTTTAAGTTGCCCCCTTTGTGAGTAAACATCCGAACAAAGCTTATTACTGTGGCTGGGATAATTTTTTACTCTTTACTTTGGCTGATAAAGTTGTGAAATCACCCTTCACACACCTGTCATCTTAAAATCAAACTGGATGAAAAACTCTTATTGCTAAAAATTATGTTGATGCTATGTTTTGTAAACTTGTGTATAGCTACGGCATAACATCACGAACATCGCAAATAAAGGTACTCTCTTATTGCAAGAGCCTAAAATACTGCTTCTGCAAGAAAAATTTTACTTGACCACTGCTGTGACAATAACTCAACATCTGAGGCAAGAAAAATGCTACTTCCACCAAGGAGTTAAGTTCGTACATGGATCAATCTCTCAGGAAAATGCATTCTGTGCTGCAGTTGTTTAACAACAACTAGCAAAATCCAACAAATTAAACCAAAAAATATTTAAGGGTTTTACCTCTGGTTTAGCCTCTAGAGAAAATGTTTGTTTCTTTTTACATTAATGCTGGAACACGTCTCAGTAGAACAGTAATTCACTTGAAACTGGAAGCCACAAAAAACTGAACCAAGTGCCGGAGTGAGACTTATTTTCAAGCTAGACCTAATGTTATGCCAAGATGACACGGACTGTGTCTGCACAGGGAGAGACAAACACATTCTTATGAACTCTATGGCATATACTGGATGATGTCACAGTAATTGAAATTTAATTCAAGCAGTGTGAGACTGACCATAAATCATCTTCAAAATAATGAGCTAATTATTGTAATGTAGGATAGTGTCATCTCAGTTAAAATTTTAACCAAAATGGCTTTTAAACCTTACCCTGGTTAAAATAATTGTGATTCTTGTTACAAATAAATGATTTTATATAGGCCTACACACACACACCACACAGACAAAGTGTAAAACTAAAAGGGAGGAAGAAAACATATAAAGTCTTATTCAGTATCAAAACCTTGAAAGATTTATTCTATTGACCAAAACATCCACAGAACACATCACAACAAAAATATACACATTTAACATGACAAACAAATGCTTCCACAATTCAAGGAAGACAAAATTTCACATATGCCACAACTTTCGCTGAGCAAACATAAATCAGTTCATTCTAGAAGAATTTCACACTGCAAAAGAATTAAACAGTTAAGTACAGCAAATACAAAACTTAAGACTAGCAATACTCTTGCACTTCGACACTGTCACAGTTCCCTTTTTAAAACTTTTCAGTAATATAATATAGATAAAAATATACTGCTCAAATAGTTTACTTTGTTTCAAATATATGAATTTTTAACAATTATCATTGGCATTATAGAATTTCAGAAAATAAAAATGTCCATTACACACTCTTTAAACTCTGTCCTAAGCACCATCCATCCAACACAATGTCCTCCACATATAAAAACACATCACTGCAAAATAGTCACATATATGTTTCTGAGAGTCACAAGTAAACATTCACAGCAAATAAGCAAGCAATTCAGAGTTCAAACCTTTGTTGAAAATATTCCAAAAATGCAGATTGAGACCTCGCAAAAATGCATCATTTAAACATACTATACCTAATATTTGCTGTAAACACTAACTGTGTGGTATTCAAAAATTTCAATTATTGCTCACTTACAAGGCAATGCTACTTTCTGCCACAAAAATATGAAAGCATATGAACAGAAATGAGTCATTCAAAAATGTATTTAAAAAAGGCATTTTCTTGGTAGCAAAGCAAAATTTGGCAAAATTGAGCAAACATCTTTCATGTAACATGAAATAATTACAACATAAAGGCAGGTAGGCAGACAGACTAAATGAGGCCACTTTGGTTTCACAGCAACAGTGTTTTGGAGCCATAGCCGGGCTGGACTGACTACCTTTGCACATCCCTTCTGGCCTCATGTTTTGCCCGGCCTTCGCGCCATCACAAAGAAACCAGCTTCGGAGGGACAGAGTCGGGACTCGACAAATCGACACAGCCAGCACTGCGTTGTTGGCTTGAGCACGAGGGGGTCATCATCGGGTTGGAGATAGAGGAAACTGGTGTGAGACCAGTGCCACCCTCCATTAGAGACTCAAAGTTGAATGGAATTCCTGCAGACGGAGTTGTTCCAGGGATGCCAGCTACCTCGAACATGGATGCTGCCGTCTTCAGCATGTTTGGTGAAGGAGTGAAAGCTGCAGCAACCGGTAGGGATGTCGGCCTAGGCGGCTTCGCTCCACCCGTCGAACTGTTGGACAGCATTGGACGTTTAGCAGGTGGCGCACCAAACAGTTTATCTTGCTCAGTCACCGGCACTGGTGGCTTCATGTCCCTCAGATCTGACATAAGCTTTACATCAAAGGTTGGAGACAAAACAAATGGCTTTATGTCTGGTGGGGAAGGTGGACTGCTGGTATCTTTCAGTCTACAGCATGCTTTGTGTGCCTCCAAAATGAACTCCAATTCTTCTTTTGCCATCTGCAGCTGCTGTATTTCATTTTGGAGTCCCTGTTTTTTCTGCTCCAGTTCCTCAGTTTGCTAGAATCAACAAATATTATATAATAATTATAACATTATCACAGTAATGGCACTACATCCTGTTAAGCAGAATATTCAAGTTTAAAACGCAATTGTCTTAACGTATTATAATTGAGGAATACACAACAGAAACTGTAAATGAAGCACACACATTTCAACAAATTCAGGCAATAGTTTTACTGAGTACTACAGTAAGCAAAGGAGAAAATTATTTAACTATGTATAGGTAGTTCGGGATAAAGAGAGCACTAAACGTTGTACCTTTGAAAAAATATTACTAGACGTTACTGCATATAATTCTACGTTAACTATAGTTGCTTTACTGCTTGTATGGTTGGCAGCAAAATTACATAATATAGTTCTGTGCATTTTTTTTATTTAAATACAACAATACTGACACAAAATTAACTAAAATTTACATAATTGTATTGGATACAGTTAACAAACTTTTTTTAAATCAAACAATACAGGTTCCTACTGACTGCACAATTTATCTAACGCGCGCAAACATCAAGTTATGTGTCCAGAGAGGTTAAACATTTCCCATTGTAAGCCGTTATGCGCGGAAAAATACGAATTGGCTGAAAACAGAACTTCAGTAGGGCTTTATTAAGTGCTCACTTTATCCCTAACAGCCTATATCAGTTAACAGTAAGATTTATTAAAACAGTGAGGCAAGAAACAATAGAAGAGCACATAAACTGATACTCTGTGGTTATAAATTATTCAGAACCAACTAATACAATACAATCACAATTGGTGTTACTTTTTATTTTATTGCTTAGTGTTTTATATAGTCTTTCTGGATACGACTACATTACTACTGTACATATGTAAGGGTAAACCAAACGTGTATTGTGATATAAAGTATGACTGAGGTTACTGAATACAGAACTAACTACCCGACAGACTGACAAGCAATAAACAAATTTGTGAAATCGGACAGTCATTTTTGTATTTCTATCAATTAGTGATTACTGCCAAGAAAGTTTTACTCTGCAAGACTTTTTTTCAGGTCTCCAGAAAATTGATACAACAAAATATACATATTTCTATCGTGAGTGTTTAATAGTGCTCCATCAGTTTATGTGTTAATTTGTTATAGGACTTTACTCTGCAGTTACGAGCACTAATTCATTTTCAAGAGAACACTTTTAGACATGAATTAGAAGCTTTGTAAAAATACATAAGCCAGGTAGGGTTGGTCCCGGATCTTTCGTATGTGAGATGTGTGGCAGGATATTGCCATTAGCCTGCAAGCTTTCTCGGGCAACTCAAATTAGCACAGCTTTCTCATTCCATCATTTCGCTAGTCAAGCAACCGACCCAACTATCTCCCACACACAATTTGACCTAGCACAAAGGCGGGAAACCAAAGGGATTTTTTAGTAAGGTAATCAATCACGCACACCCTAGCAACTGTAATTAATACATTTACGCTGTCTTTCCGTGTCCATACACAAAAAGAGCTGTTAGTGAATAAGTTGTAAACCAAAATTGGAATTAATGAAATCATCTAACATTTTCACACTATGGAGTCTGAATAAATAAGGTATGTTATCAGCAGCATGTGAATGCTTGCCCAAGCTTAGAAGATTACTTACCACTTACTACTACCCAAGACGATTACATTTGGATCCCATTGGGACTGATATTTGTAAATACAGTAATATAGGAGATGTTGCTGACGGCCAACAGGTTTTCTATGGGCACTTTAAATTTTCCTTTTCTTAAATTTTACCATTGTTACTTTATATTCACCTTATAACACCAGCATTCAAAAAATTTACGTTACAGGTAACTAAACCCCCCTTACCAAAAAAATCACATGGCTGTGACCACAGACGTCATGAACAGTCTTGCATTAAACACATACAGTGCATGGAAAAAAATATTACCACTACGTAAATCAAGTTGAATAGACGATTCAAATGATAAGTAACAAGAACATTTTTCAAAAAGCCAGGAGGAAAAAAACGTTATAAGAAAAACAGGAAAGTACTGTACGTTACAATTGGTAGATAAAGTGGGTAAATCAGACTGTCTGGCTTTGATATTTCTCTTCTCAGAAAAAAGATTGAATAGGATTGCAGTGACCCTGTTTTTCAAGGAAGTTAGTCGGTTGGCATGCTTGTGTCTCAGAAGAGAAATTTCAAAATCAAGCAAACTTAAAACTGTATGAACTATATCACACAATCACAATTTCAACATCACTTGTAACAGGAAACACTATGTTTAGAGACATGAACTTTTCGCGAAAAGAAATTTGCCTCGCTTTGTGTCAGTGACTTGTGTGCACGTCTGCAGACTTGCTTCACGGTCAGAGATTGGATGTTTTCGACATTCGTGTGTCGTGGGGTTTTACACGCAAATCACAGACGTGTGGAGTTACAGTAACCTTATTGTGATTGGTACAGTCAAATGAGAAACGTCACAGTTCAAAGGCACGCTGCCAATATCTATGAAGCAGAACTGCAGACATGCACATAAGGTACTGGAACAAAGTGGGGCAAAATTCTTTTCGCGAAAAGTTCATGTCTCTAAGTCTGTTTAATGGAAACATTGTAGGACCAAGAAGTGTGATGTATATGCAAGACATGTTATAGCAGAGTTTTACCACTTTCTAAAGTTAATTTTAATATCAACCAAAAACATACCTCTAGAAGAGCATTGGTATGATCCATCCTTCTCTTTCTACACCTTGCAGCTGCCATCTTATTTCTCTCACGTCTGATTCTTCGTCTCTCCTCTTCTTCTGGACTTATCTGAATCATAAGAAATAAACATGTAACTATTATTCGTGTTCCCTTTGCACAGAGTAAGCTGAGTTATTTTCAATAATCACACCGCATGACTGGATTGCTCTTTAAAATAAACCAATATTCAGTACACTTTCTTTTCCACAAAAATATCTTTCCCCAGTTCTAAAATTAGAATGTATGAAAACTTCGTCAATGTTAGATAAAGAGTAGAAACATATGACTTTTAGGATTTGCACATACATACTAGTATATTATAATTACCGGTTATCAATTTGTATTTAATTCAAATGTAAGTAAATTGTACTTTAATACGTAATTATTTCATTATATTTTATAAATCCCATACCAAAAACACAAACTTCAGATCAGCTTGTAATAGTACAGTAAAAATTTGTTGCATTGTTTTCATTTCCATTGTTTTTCTGTGCCGTAGGTAGTATTTTTCTTATTCGATCCAGAAAATTTTTGTATTAAAGTTTAAGATGTCAGCATCAATTGATTTTGTAACAATTTTTCAGCATCTATATAGCTCTAAATACCAGGTCCACAGTCTAAAAGTTATGAGTATGGATCATTATTAAAAATTAGAAGTTCCATTCTAACTATTGAACTGTCGAGTATTAAATGTCCAAATTTATAACTTTCAAAAGTCCCTGCAAAATTTCCACAAATGTAAGATAAAACATGTCAATTTGCATCAATTTTCGAAGGATCATTTTTTTTATTTTTCAGATTGTTTTTTTTCCCAGAAAAAAATTACATTTGAAAGTCTTCTGAAGAACTGTGATAATCACGACTCATTCTGTTTTAGGTCGGCACTCTTGCATTAAATAAAACAAAATGGCGCAATAATGGAAAATTGGGTCATACCATATAAACTGTAGCAACTGTACGAGACGTCATATTACCTAGTTTTCTGCAGTTAAATTTGACTTTTTTAAAGCCAGTGCATCATGTGTAGGTTGGCAGCAATTACAGTTATTTTTATAATTTATGTTGTTTCATTCTGGAATAGTACATTTTTGCAAAAACAGTTTTCATATGGTAGTTCAGTAATTGATGTAAAATTCCCGATTCTTTTATTTTGCTGGATTTTGATAAGTAGACCTACACGACATACCTCAGCCAACAAAATAGTACGGTTCGGTACACGAGTGGCTCAATTTACTCAAAATTAGTGACGAACCTAAAAATTAGGCAAATAGCAATTAGATGCTCCAAAACTTCTTCAGCTTCTTAAATTGCCTGTAACTAATGATTCATTGGTATGTTACCTCTAAGATATAGTTTTACATCAAATTTGATGTGTGCATCGTTTTGTATGTTCACTGGCCGTGGCTACATTTATTGTCTTTCCACATGCATTTTTTTCCCCACTGGTCCCTTGATAAAATATAGATAGAGGATCTACTGTATTTTTAAAAAATTCAGTTCGACAAACTACAGTACTTATAAAAAATCTTGCTCCTTGATGGAAATTGGTAACTGCAGTAGCAATTGGACGGTGTTATGCATCAACCAGCTATGAATCAATTATTAGTTGTAAATAAAAATGTATTTAAAGGTTCTCAACTTCGAACAATTCTTACGAGAAGTAGGCCTATTTTAGTCTTGTAAAAGAAATATTTCAAACACGCTACAGGACCAAAAAATTTTTTAAGACAGTTTTAAAACTGAAAAGGTTTTCACCTGTATTACTTAACAATATTGATTGGCGCATAGCTGGTTTATGCATAACGCCGTCCAATTATGAAATGATTATAGCACACTCTTCAATTGACTAGGTATTTTAATATATACAATTTAATTGCACACCGTTGACAATAGCTTTAGACAAAATGTTGCAAAATTTACAAGGCATCTGCAACTAACCACAAAATAAACCAAGTAACAGCCAAGGTGCGTTGAATACATGTGTTTTATACTGTTCATAAAGAATTCTAACTGATCTGAATGTTTACTGACTACTGCTGTTACACAAAAGACACTTGTTCTAAAAGTTTTAAAAACATAAGAATGACCTCAAAAGTTGCAACTAACTCGTCTTAACTCTTACAGTTCAGGTAATACTACAAAAACATATTGATGCTACCCTTGTTTCCAAATTCAATTAAATTCTAAAACCTGTTAATTCATTGAAATTATATCTAGACTCGGGATCATGCTTCAAATTCCTTTCATTTTACTTATACAGTGTGAAACACTGGAACAGAATTTTCTTTTAAGATATGTTTTTTTTCCAAGATTAATGTGACTTAAGGAGCTATAAAGTGCATGTTGCTTAAACAATTACTTCGCCTGGAATATGAATGAAACCAAGTCCAAAATTATAATGTCTCTTTACAATTCAAAATAAATTTTTTCATTAAAAAAGGAACAGTTTGGCATTTTACTGACAACTCTCAAACAAGAAACACACATTACTGTCAGGCTGAGGGCCAATTTCAACTGCGTTAGATTTTGTTCTGATTATGTGATTAAACTTGATGTGGTGGTTAGCAGTATTTTCTGTTTCTCAAGTTATGATTAATATAAAAAACTGCTGTTTAACTAGTGGTAACCAATGGTAAACACAAGAAGACATACCAGTCACCGAGTTAATCAGAACTTTTAATTAACAAATATAACAGGATGTTTTTTTAAGCAATAAAACATAACCCCTGTGATGAAAACATGATCATGTTCTTACAGAACCAGAAATATCAATTGAATGTGAAGTGATATTGGGAAGTTGTCATTTCTTGCATTATTATGTTAGTAATATTTATTTGAAATGACTGTATGACTTTAATAGAAAGGTAGTTTCTCAACCGAGGGTATTATAGACTTACTTTATTTAAAGATAATGCTTGCACGTAAAATTATTATTACTCAATAATGATGTACGTATTTAAAACTAAGAATTTTTTGCAGATAGATCATTGTGTTTAGTTTGTAAAGCACGTACATTATTTTGTAAAAATTTGTGTGTCCAATGTATTGCATACAAAATAAATGCTTACCCCAGTATTTTTTGCAGGTCGTCTGCCACCCACATTTCTGCGGGTTGTGTTGGCAACTGTGGCAATAGTAGCTGGGTTGTTTAACACTGCTGATGGCCGTGAGGGCGCAACAGATGTAATCCCTCCCTGCCACCCTTTCTGGTCTACGAGGCTCATGTAGCTGCCTGCACAAAGAATACATGTTCAGTTTACAGACGACCGACTGTACGTGCAGTCATATATTATTTCAGGTTTTACATACACATACATGCACAAAAGTAACAGATCCATAAAAATCATCCTAAAAAACTTAAGAATAGTACTGCTCCATTATCAGAATGAGCAGACTATATCACAGTCAAATATTAATGCATGCAGCATTCTTGCTAACTACATACTAATTCTCAAGCATTTAGTTTCTTTAGCATCAACATCCTTGCCTGTACAGAAGCTCAGCAGCATACAGTAAAAGCCCATTATCATTCAGGTTACATGGACACACACTAATTCAATCCATGTTATTGCAGTTCTACAGTATTCTGGTTGTGACCAGTCTTCCAATTATTAAAACTAGCAAACATAAAATGGTATATGCCAAATTAAATCTATCACTTAATGGACTTCTTTACGTATAACATACCAAGAATAAACTAAATGCATACATAGAGAAATGAGTAGATTAAAAAGAAATATTAAAAATTAGAATGATTATATTACAATTTATATTTATCGAACTTAACATCTTGTTGGCTGTGAGATCATTAGACACACAACTACACACAGACAGGAACTATTGAAGCGTCGTCCATGGCCTATGTTAAGGAACCATCCTAACATTCGCCTGGAGTGATTTCAGGAAACCATGGAGAACTGAAATCAGGATGGCAGAGGCCAGGGAGAGAAACCTAGTCCTCCCAATGAAAGTCAAACATGGTTAGCAGTTGCACCACCTCGCTCAGTGGAATGAATTCTTAACATCAACCCTTACTGCCAAGTTCTTTATTGTGCACCTCAGGAAATTGATTACGCAGACTTTAAAGATTTTAAGAGGTCTACATACCTGGTACACAGTGTTGTCTCATGCCACTATTTTTATGTAAAACTATTTCCATTATGTTTATTTATGAAAAGAACAAATATTTAACTCTGATTCCATAATTTGCAAAATATTGCAAGCATATAACGTAATAGGATTTTGGGACTGGTCAACATAACAAAAATATATTTTTAGCAATAACTCCAAAAATACTACTATGATACGTGAAATGAAACTAGAAGCATGTGTTGACCTGTACTATGCACTATCCACAAATAACATTTGTAGGGTATTGCTTTCTATCTCATAGAAGAAAAAGTACTGCACATCAGTATAGCACACCACAACCGGTAATGCAGTCATCAAGCATGGTAGACTGACCCTTATAGTATCCAACTCTATACCTCAAATGCAGAAAAATATGCCCAGTAACATAGAACACACATTCTACAACTACCCTACACAAATTAACTTCACACACATATTCAATGTAGAGTTCATGAAATTTTGCAGATTCAATGACCTGCATGTTAGAACCAAACATCCTATGCATACTCAAGCCCTGTCTACTCGTTCATTGCTTGCTGTTCCACTAAGTACCAGCTAGAGGGCAAATGGTCGGGACTGCAGTATGTATAGGATATTTCATTCTAACATTCAGGTCATTGAATTCGTAAAATTTCACCATCTCTAATGAGTGTGTCATACAAAACAACTTGCGTTGGAAAGCCAAAAGTGGTAGGAGTGTTAACCTCCCACAATCGTGCAACTACAGCACCTACACACATGCTGGTAAACATTGTCCTCCATAATCACAATTCTACTGCCTCAAAGACATTACTTGCTCCTAGTTAAAATTTCTCACCTATTTCCAAGTTACAGCTGATAACATCCCATGGCCTTCATTCATTAATGCTGTATTTAAAAATCCCAAGTAAGACTTCTGTAGTGAACACTGGCCTGATCCGTTATGGTCAGTAAGAAGTAAGTAAACACAAAATGTAGGGCTGTACCTTGGGTTATAGGCTGCACAACAGGAGGGACAAAGCCGGCCTCGTTCTGATGCGACTCCCCTTCGCACTGCAAGTCGATCAGGGTTTGCTCGATGTTCCGCAGCAGAGTCGGCGTCAGGGTGGACGTGGTCCGCGTCGGCACTCCGGAGTTCAAACCATCCAGCGACACAATCTGAAAATTACATATATGTGATAACCATTTCCTAATGATAGAAAAATCAGCAACACTATTACGTGCAGAAAAGTGGCTCATTTTTAGACTCGCTCCGAACCCGGCTAAACATACAATGCAGAGCATAAGTGACCTGGAATCAAGACAGCGTAGTGGGAGATCACAAACTGCCAATGAACAAATTACGGTCTTGTTTGACAGCAGCAAGTAGCCTATAGGAATTGTTAGTCGGTAATAAGATATTTCCTACCCACTAATTGACAGTTGTCTAGTGTATTGAACAGTAGCCTAATATACACAGCACACGTCAAACACGGGAGCATACCTGCTGATACCACAACTCTTGCGCCAAGAAGTGGCCCAAATCGAAAGGCTCTAGCTCCATCGTGTGTAATTTTCGCGAGAACGAGAAACTAGGTCCAGGCCAGACTTCGAGTCGATCGAATGTTTCCTTTTTATTATTTATATTGAAACGCTAAAAAGTCGTTCGTTCGAGAGGACGGCGCCGTAGTGGGCGCAACGTCCCTGCGTTGTCCTGCTGCAGCAGTTCGGAGGCGGCGGCGCCCCGTCGACCGTCTACCAGCGAGCGCTCGCACCGTCTGAGAGGCCCTCCCTGGCCCGGGGGCCGCCACCAGGCATGCGGGCTGTTTTTAACCCGGCTGCTGGCAACGAGTGACGACCGCCCCCGACACGTCCAGACCCGCGCCTCGCCAGGCTCCGGCCCTTGGTCACGTCGTCAATGCCCACATCACACACGTGCAACAACACCGGTGCAGACGATGATGCCGCTGCTCCATCCTTCCCTCAATACCACCCTCATCAGTAAAATAACGCACATCACTCCACGGTCCCACCCACACATTTACTACTCCCAATTCAAGGTGGTCACAATTAAGATAAAATAACGTTATATTTTACACAGAAAGCCACTCTTGTCAACAAACCACACATTATGTAATTCCATGCTAGCTTACAACAGGTTGACCCACTAACAATAGACCATAAGTGAACATAAACACTTAAATTTATTAGACATCAATCATACAAAAAAAATTAATCACTGCAATAAACATCAAAAATACGAAAAACCACTGCAACGCCTAGAAATGGTAGCCGTGTTAAGAGTCGAGATCTTACACAGAACGTCTGAAATTTTTGAAAGGACGCGAGTTTCCCAAATTCCAAATTTGAAGTCTAAGCACGTACACAACTATGGCAAGAGTACTTGTAACATTAATAAAACCGTGACCATTCTAAAGATATCCACGTGAAACTAACTTTAAAGCTGGATTCACAACCACCATTTAGCGTACGCGCAAAAGTAGAAACACCTAGTCTGCATGCTAGCATTCACATCCTCGCGTAACGTGCGTACATACGTAATAGAGTTGATCAACTTTCTAATTCACACATGCGTACGCTAAGCGGTGGCTGTGAAGCCAGCATGTGCAAACGTTAAGACTCAAATATTAATTTTTATTGAGAAATTATTTATCTTGTGGTCATAAATTATTTAATTCGCTCTGAAAAATGTAAATAATTTCGTCATCTATTACAGACATTTTGTTATGACAAACCATTTCCACGGGTGTATGGATTAAATATCAAGAATCCAATCTCTAATATTTAACGTACATGCATGTGTTCGTAGTACGTACGCTTACAGCGACGCAATGAGACTATGTGAATTCGCCACTTATAAAAGCTATAATCAGGATAACAATAAACACGTAATGAACACTTATGACCGAGTTGATCGTTTCACGTGATCGTGGTTTTACCTGGCCCAACACTACTACAGGATGTGACGTCACACGAGTAGACCACTTGGCGAGTTGCGCGGGACGCAGCAGGAAAAGTAAGTTCCCTGGCAGAAAGTTGTCACAATGAAATGGCGGGACTGGGCAAGTCACACCTCGCTCGCGGCGTATCAGCGCCCGCGATAATCCCCGCTCATGGGCGGGGCGTCACCAGCCTGATCCCATAAGATAGTGCCGCTTATCCGTCGCGAGGTTTCCTAGAACATGGCCTGACAAGCACGTGACGGGTCGGTTGACACCACACCGGGAGCTGTGGCGCATCCTGATACGTCGTTTCCTCCAGGCCATAGCAACGAGCCAACAGGATGTGCAAACAATGTCTCCTCGGCAGCACTGCAAGAACAAGCAGCGAGTGATGTAAGCTGTGTGGAAGTGACGTGGGTTAGTGGAGGCGTGTCTGAGGAGAACTTCACGCAATCTCAAAACATGAATGACAAACAATTCACCCGTGGAAATATGCTGCTGTGAGCATCATTCCCACTCCAGCTGAACCGCGATCCACACTGGCTGTCACAAGCACGACTTTCCCCCAGCTGTCAGTGTCAATCCAAACAGCTGGTTGTGTGTGTAGTCTAATACGCATACATTATCAACATATCACAGCCTTGCCCGTCTATCTAGCCTCTGAACTGCGTAACAGTAGGTCAGAAACTTGCGCTTTTTCAGCCAACTACTTGTGTGTTCCCAACGTATCTAAGAAAAGAAAAAGTTTGTATTTTAAAACCTCACTCGCATTGGAAATGCCAATTCCAGTATCTCCAACACGACGAAAAATGACATTTTCGCACACCTGTATCACAAAATATACTGCTCAGATTGTTAAAAACTAAATAAGAGGTCTGCAATGAACTTGGGTACAGGCTGTCCACCAAAAAAATTAGAGGGTCACCCCTTAAAGTTAAACAGTTATAGCGGTACAACACAAACACTTCGCGCTAGATTACCGTTTTGCCTATAAGAGCGACGCGGCAACAGGCACGCGTGTGGAAGTAGCTCTTATCGCTCCGCTTATGTGCCTCCAACGCGCAGAACTCTATGCAGACGCACCTCGTCGTTTACGTGTACATAGCATACCCTTATGAAAGTCTCGTCAACACGTATACTAAAACTGGGCAGAGCACACACAAACACGCGATGTTGGGTGTGGGATAAGGGCGCATTTCCAGCAGGGGCGTCATTTGGGGCTACAGCCCCCCCCCCCCTGGATTTGGAATTTTTGTGTATAAACATATTTTTTGTAATTTTAAATGTAAATAATGCTAACTTAAGGACATAAAACTGAAGTTTAATTATTAAAGTATTTAATTTATACATGCTTAATTAATAAAAAAGATGCAACAAGGTCACTGTTGTCAAAAAACTAAATCTTGCCCCCCCCCCCGGAAAAACCTGAAATGACGCCCCTGATCTCCAGGAGAGAGAGAGGCCAGTGCGTCTTGACGGTAAAGCCTCCAGCGACCAGACGCCAGATGGGTCGATGAGTCACCAGCCCCGCAATCTGCCTGTAATTGACCGCGAGATGGAGGGGGGACGTGGGCGGAATGTCGCGGTACGGAAGGGGAAGGAGAGGGGAAGACTTCCACGAACGCTCGCCGCGTGCACGTACGAAACAGGAAATTCCTGGCGGCGGCCTGTGCAGATCGCGCCCACGTTGCCAAGCAGCGGCCTAATTGAATAAATTAGCAAGACCGTCCTTGAATGTCGCCGCCACGTACAAAGCTACGCGCACTACAGCACACCGCTCTAGCTTCTCTGTGACGCTAGAATTTACAAGGTGATGTAATGTTGCGTCAAGTGATGCAACAATAGAGAACATAATGCAACATGTAACCCTTCCAATTTTTGCTTCCATCAACACATAAATGAAAGATTATCATATTCAAATGCATTACCTGCACTTGCAACTTTTCACGTGACGTGAACTACGTGGAATAATAAGGCCCAATTCAACTTAAATCACGAAGCGTCAGCCCGTTCGAAACAACAGCCATGGTAAGTACAATTGCCAGGCCCAGAACACCGTAGTATCACATATTTAGAATTGATAGTGCCAGTATCACTGCGCGTATTTACACTTTATCCCTGATCAAAAGCTAACAAACGTACATAAATATGGAAATACAATCACAATGTTCCTGCACTGGCAACGCCAAAGGCATGTTCGGTCAATAGTTTGCGTTCTTTTTATTCCGTTATGTTTTCGTGGTGTTTATGCAAAATGTAACATTCTTACTTTATTGGCTACGTACCAATAACTACATTTCGCACAAAAATCACACGTGTAGTCCGCATTAGATATAAATGACTATTTAGGCTGAAGTGTGTGTCTCGGACCGATGGCCATATTCTGGAGCTATTTCCGCAGCTCGGCATCAAACAGAAAGAAACAGTCAACAGCATCTCACAAAACTTTACAACGCAATGTAAGAAAACTACATCGCCGCGTTCGTTCGTAAAGCGCTACAACATAAATGCAGGTTTTTTTTTTTCACAACGACTAGTCCGATGTGATACTTGTGCTCGGCCTACGTCTTTCTAGCAAATAACAAGAGAGTTCTTTAAAAAAAAAAGCCCGGTACGGACTGTCACCTTGAAGGTTTGGTACGAGTGCACAGGCATGTTCACAATGTTTGCTTGGTGGAATAGTTACGTTTATATGTAACATCAAATTAACTAGCCTGAATCGTAGAACTGAAGGAATTAATATTTGCGCGACAACCACCGAACATTACAACAAGATATTACCGCGGTCACATAACAGTGTTAGCTATGTACGTACAGTAGCTACGAGTTGTCTCCCGTGTCCGGTATTGTTCTTCACTGACGGGAAGTGTTCACCTGCGCGGAGCCCACCCCGCGTGTCGTTTACCCGCGCCTGAACGTGGACACGGGCAAGGCACGACACTACCACGTCATAGATAAACAAGGCTTTGTTCGAGGACGTCCTCCGTCCACGCGCTCGTCACAAGGTTCGCGACCTTGCCGCCACGCCTCGACGTGCAGTTCCCATTTACCAAACTATGTTACGCAAACCACTCGAGATACCCGAGCCAGTTCGCAAGTCGTCCAAAAGATAACTAATTAGCCGTTTAATTTCATTTTAACGTTCACTACATCGGAAGTTACCTTTCGGAAGATGACGCACTTCAAATACGAGTCGATGGAAGCAGAGCCGATGTAGATTAACACTCGTCGGTCAACAAACACACAGTTTTTTCCGAAGTGACAAAATTTGAGAGGACAAATGTGTTATATAATATCGAAAGCGATTACTGTTTCAGCAATAACAATATTTGTCTGTAAACCACAAAAGTGACACGGGCATGGGCGTACCCAGAGGGTGGTTTTGGGGGCTAAAACCCCCTCCGAAATGTCAGTTCCGTTATCTAGGTACAATATTTTGCATTACATAAGGTAAAATATGCTACAAAAACAACCAAAATTATAATCAAATATGTTAATACTACAGTTACATATGTCAAACATAGATTATATTTAAACAATCTCGCAAGACGAGAGTTCAAAACCCCCTCCGAAAAATATTCCTAGGTACGCCCATGGACACAGGTGACTCAAGGTAAACAAACCGACCCACACCCTCAACCACGCTGCCAACAGTCGCGGAAAACAAAGGCTTGACAACAATGTTTCCCCTACCTCGGCCTGACGTAGGTACTCTACACGAACGACGTCGCGTCGACAGCCAACAAGGTACTGACGCCTGGCGGCACAGCACAGAGCGGCCGCGGACAAAGGCGGGGAGACCGGAACACGTGACCTCTGCGAGCTGTCATGTGACCATCGCGGGCGCACCCAGGGCCTCTTGACCAATCCCTGAGGCGTAAGTTCCCCAATCTCAAGTCGCGCGCGGTCTTCCAGAAATCATCTGCGAGACAACGGACCATGATGTAACGTGGCCCTCTAAAGAAGTAATGTGTGATGTCCAACAACCCGCTGACAAGGGAACACGTGTGGTACACTACCACGTATTAAACGAATGCACGTACCTAATAACTAGTGCACGTGTCGAACAAATTACGACCGAGATCGTGCGACACAAAACTACTGTTACAAACTATCATCAACCTGTTTTAGAGAACTCGCAAATTGGCGCAAAGCTTACACGCGGGACTCGCATCTTGGAGGGCTCGAGTTCATAGTCTCTCGAAATTGCTATAGACGAATGGCGGGACAGTTCCGTACGAAGGCAAGAATTGTGGTCCCATCCCCGGTCAACATTTTCGCATCAGTCCAATCAACCCTACAGTAATAAGCGCATCTTGCATACGTTGTTTTGCGTTCGCATGAATAACGATATAAAATGTTAATAGAAATACATAAAACCTGTACTCACTAGCTACCATTAGCAGTGTTTTAAGGCCTTGTTACGGAGTTTTGCAGTGATTTCGAAAATATTTTTGTTTCTACCTAATACCCATTCTAAATTTCGCTGCACACACTTATATGTTATAATTTGTAGCTGAATTTTTTGTAGAATTATACTGAACGGTTTTTTAGATTTCATTGCCCAAAGTACCACGTTTTCCGTCGTGAAAATAAGCAAAAATGAAGGAAATTATTATTTTGCTGGCGAATGGTACATTATTTTAAAAAACGCGTCTACAGTATTGTGCATCGTGTGACTGCACATTGACTCAATTTTTTTTCAGAACTTTTGGTTTAAAAAATAATTGAGTTATTGGCACCAGTCTGAACTCGGGAACAAGCCTTCTAATTATTAATACTGTAAAATGTTCAAAGTTAATAAAAATACAAAACTAGTAAAAGTCTAAATATTGGTAGATTTTGTATCTTTGTTATACTCTTCTACATTTAATTCCCAAGTAAAAATTTTCTGCACCACCAGCGCCCCCCCCCCCCCCCCCCC
>PNEQ01084431.1:0-10541 GCA_003012365.1 Medauroidea extradentata | reverse complement strand
TGGTATAAATTATAACACGCCACACGTGTGCACATCAAGTGGTAGGCCTAAGTGTATATTCTCGAGTAGCCAAAATACGTGTATGCATTAATATCTCTGACATGACGTCATGCGAAATCATGAAAACAATGGCAGTGAATTTTAGTTTCCCTCAATTCGTACACCACAAACTAAACGTCATTGCTGAAAACGCACATATCTCTATTGCCTAGTTCTCAAGAGTGCGTGGTACATTACAATTCAGCGCTAAGATCTTCAGTTTAGAAATGTACGTTTCTCGAAGCCAATTTGCAAAAATAAACAGACAATAGTGCCAACTTTCTGAGCAAATATTTTTCTCGAGTAACGTATATCTGAGACGCCGATTATCTCGTACATTTAGCTTAATTGCGGCGCAAGAAATCACGCTTAACAAATGCATCATTCTGGATAAATATTTGCTAATAAAGTCCGCAAATATAATTAACAAGGATTGTTGTTTTGTAGTTTTTCTATACTGACTTTCAAAATAGTGTAGAACTCTATTGAAGAATTCAGCGTTTAATTATCTACCACGCCCTCTTAAGTAGGTACGCTATTCAGCACGTCGCAAAATACATGCTGAACATGAATATCACATTTTCGCACAACAGTTCACACGAATTAACTATCGAGCAAGGTGGATCTCGCAGAACAAGAGATAGAACATGTCAGATTTTTTAGGGCAATGCTCGATGGGTACCACGAAAAGTTTCTCCTTGTTCCGTGGTCACCAGGGGCGTCATTTCAGATTTTTCTTGGAGGGGGGTGGTCAAGATTTTTTTTAATACAGTGACCTTGTCACGTTTTTTTTAATAATCATGTATAAATTAGATACTTTAATAATAAAACTTAGGTTTTATATGCTTACGTTAGTATTATTTAAATAACAAAATACACATGTTAACGTATTTCCTTTTAAATCCAGGAGGGGGGCATGACGCCCCGGGTGGTCATGTGACCAACAAAAACAGACCATTGCAAACTGAGTGTATTATAGTCGAGCTATGCGAAGAGAAGTTAGACAAATCATATAGCAACCATCAACACCTCTTTAAATACACAGTGGGGCCACAGAAAAGACACTCAAGAGGTTCGGACAGTATTGACAATTTCTTTCAGCGTGTTCTTAGTTTTAAGCGGGACATTGCTGCAGTTCCTGCGAGCGGTACTGTGTGCTAATCTACGACCCACGGATTTTTACGTCGCTATGTCAATCATTTCGAATAACCGAAATTGTTATTTCGCCGACATTGTCGTCGAAGGTATCAGCAATACGAACCCACGCCTCTAAACAACTTGTCATTGCTTTCCACCTTCACGCCGTACACTGTCCTACACACAACTGTCCGATTAATATATCTGTTATGAAACAAACACCGCAACAGTATATAAAACTTAAGCTTTGTTCGTTGAGAAGTATGTAGCCTACATGCATAAAGGCAATAACCCGAAGATGCCATTTACTACGTTTCCATGTCGTTTTGAAAACGAATCGAGTATTGAATCTCGACTGAGTACGATACCGTCTACATGCAAAACTTTGGATCTGATTGAAATCGATTTCAGTTCGCTGGCCAAATTTGGTGTGGTAATGTTGGTAAAACTGAAATGTACGTTGGCTGACATGAAATAAATAAATCCACTCAGCCATCCGTTTATTTTCGTTTCGGCCACACGCATAATTAAATTGCTAAAGAAAATGAAATGGATACAAGAATATTATTTTTTTCTCATGATCGTATCATAATTTTTATTTAGTCTATTTCATTTACACCTGTCAACAGAATATCTGAAGGCCGAAACAACTGCCGAATGTGTGTTTGTTTACTTTCGATTCGTTTTCAGTACGATCCGCGTTTCCATGACATACGCCCGACTCAATCCGATACAATCCCAATTTTTGGTGTAACGACCTTGAGACTCAAATCGATTTGAATCCCGTCTCCATGAGCGTTTTCAAAACGGCAAGTGTTTTGAAATCGATTTCAAAACGACATGGAAACGTAGTAATTGTTACCGGGAACGGGACATTCAAACAAAGTATATAAGGAAACAGTGTCTGCATTACTGTGCCCTCAGATGACGTTACTGAATTTAATTGGTCATGACAAATTCTTGTCCCGTGTCTATACCAAAGTTTTGTTACAGACAAGACAAATTTGAAACCTTAAAACAGACATAAAATGTGCAAATATAATGAGCCTTCCAGTTACTTGAAATTTTTAAATAATATTACGTATTTGTAAATGTGTGTTGAATCCAATGTTGCGTACAGACGGGGTACATGAGTGAAGAGCAATAACTTAATGTCACTCACTGGCCCAAAATGCTGTCGTGGTAAACGACAAATCTTAAAACTTTTAGGTTTTATCGTCTCCGCGCATCAAACGCGGGAAACTGAATCCGGTCCATGTGTTGTTTGAGGTCTCAACTGTTCGTTAGCCCCGGTGGTGTGTGGCGACCTATCCTCTCCGCTGATTATATGACATATTATGTAGTCCGTGGAATAAGTTACATTACTTGTAATTTAGTCTTGAAGACTTTCATACCGTCGTACCTTCTGAATTTGTTCTTACAAGCATGATTAAAAACCACGTGCACATATCTATTAACGAAAATTAACAAAGCTGTATAAGAAGACAATGCACCGCAGAATTAAAATACGTCTAAATAGAGCAACGGACGGGACAAAAATTTATGAAAATTACACTATAAAACCTGCTGTTAAAATAAGTAAACAACAGGGATACCAACTCAACCCGTGTTAATGACGAAAACCTATATGGGAATTCATTGTGCATTACCTTCCAATGTATTTTCATGGGTGTAAGAAATAAAAATACTTAATATCCTGGCAAATGCAGTACAATATGCCGAGTTCGCTCAAAGCTGCTACTGGAACTAATACAGTGAAAAAAAAAGATGATATTTAAATTGTATTTGAAATGAGTATGTTTAAAATTAACAATAAACATTTACTAAACTTAACATTCGCTATTTGTCTAAGAGAATTAAGCTAACACAAGATTTAACATGTAATATATTTTAAGTCTGATTAACAATACAGAGGTTGGTGAAACAGGCCCCTAAACTTCTTACTTAGGGATGCCACATATGCGAAAATATTTTCAATGTTCATGCTTGTACGTAAGAGTATTTACAATAATCTAAATACTCACTTTATGTACACGTTTTCTCTATAAATGGTCTCACTAAAGTGAATGTGGATGGCCTACGTAATTTCCAAAATTATTAGGCAACACAGCATAGCTGTTACACTAAATTACATAGTAGGATCGTCTCAACACACTAAAACGAAGAATGAGGAGTTACCGCCTTAAAAAACAACGATTTCAACACAAATTTGTGACTGACGTAATACTGTCCATTGAATTTCCTGCCCAACGTAACCAATAGGCGATTAAACACCCGTCCCTGTGCGATGGCGATACAACCAAATACACGATATTGCCTAATCTCCAATTACGACACAATATAAACAAACTCCAAACAAAATTAAACCAATAAACGTTATTCAAAATGACTATCCACACTTGAAAATAGAACGAAACGGCTGAGTGAAATCACATGACACGTTACTTGTAATACTGGAAAACAGTAGCCCGCGATAGTGAGTCAAGCAATATACAACACAGTAGACGACAAAGCGGCTGTAGTGTGGTACCTAATAAAATGAGTAGTTTTGAAGCTGTGGTCACTACTTATTTCTGCCATTTTTTCTTTTACTATTCTAATACGAACATAGCAAGTTAGGTGCCCTAAGCATCAAAGTACGTACATTGTACCGCATCCATGTCTCCTTTCAGGCCGAAATAACGAGTTATTGGAGACAGGCAGCATGCTTACTTTACGTCGGGCCTCGGCCGGCTAGCTGATAGTACAGTAACTTTATATAATACGTTTTTTACAGGTTTACAATTCAGGCACATATACGAAAATACTGTGGTAAAAAAAGTGCGGTAAGTCTAGTCTACAGCAACATACGACACCTGCAGAAACCTCTACGGTACATGTTTACAGAAAAAATCAAGGGCAAGTCGGAGATGTTGCAACGCCGCGTGCGCACACTTCTCGGAACTCCGCTGACGTCATTCGGCGTGACGTCACGAACAAGGCGCGCCAGAACCACCTGATTAAAACTCTGCTGGGATTCCACGAACAAGTGTACGAAAAAAAGTCAATACTTTCTGGAAAACAAATGAAAATTAAAACACGTTACGTTAAGCGATTTGTAGGCAGGGCAACACCTATTCCTTCGCGCGTCCCATAGCCACGTGTAAATTGCACGAGAAGTTAATTTAAATATTTTTCTATTAAATTTTTATCTCGGCGCCATAGTATGTACGAAAAAAATTTCGTAAAACACCACTTTCGTAATCTTACTCGTCTCTATTTTTATAAACGTTGTTAATTTAATAACCAAGAAAGGCGGCATTACTAGCATAAAACTCACGATGCAACTACAAATTATTTCTGAAACAGCTACGTATAAAAACTAAAAATAATAAAAGGTTATAGTATCATACTGAATGCATGTTATATTATCAGTGTTCAGCATATAACCAAGATATTATAATGATTGAAATAATTGCGTAGTTTACAGCATAAAATAAATACTAAGCACGCCCAAAATGTTAAAACAATAGTTCTCGCGTTAATGAGTCGGGTATTGTGTATTATTATTATTATTATTATTATTATTATTATTATTATTATTATTATTACAATAAAACACCAGCTTCAGAAGCAAAGTGTTACAACTCACCGACGGCGACTTATCCTTCTTGCCCAGATCAGAATACATGGTGTATATATTGTCGTCGTAGTGGTCCAACACGAACGGGCCAAGAGGTACCAGCTGCGACATGAACCCAGTTGTGTAGTTCACTTTCGCGGCGTGAACACAGTTGAAATACTTGCACGAACTCAGAGGAACAGAAATGGTCCGTAAAGAGCCTGCACACTCCTCGGTAATCAGTCAGCACACACACACAGCTTACACGAGCAACAACACAGCCTCCACGCTCACTGTCTGCAAGACAACTGGTGGCTGGTGCTAGCGGCTCAGTCATTTTACAAGGTCGCGCGGCGGCCGCTTGGCGCGCTGACGTCATGCAACGTTGCGAGTTCGTGGAACTGGCCGCTAGCCTGAACCGCAGCGCGCAAGCCTTCCTGCCTGCCAGCCTGCTTTCTTTTCCCCGACTTTCCGTTTCCAAGTACGCCAACCAGAACCGATCGAATATTTTGACTTTAGAGCAGGCGCCTGTTCTCTACCAATGCTTCACACGATTTATACCCGCCTGGCAATTCTTTCAAACGCACACATTTACTTTGAAATCGCAATTAGTAGAAAATGCAGAGTTTTTAATAAAAACAACTATGAGCACGAGAGCAAAAAGACCAGGACGTCAAACTACAAATTGTAATAACTACACTAACTTTATTCCGTATTTTATATCAATTGCATAATACAAAGACCTGCTTCCAATTAAGCATTAGCTCTATATAATTAACAGCGAAGTTTTAAGGCGCAGGAGGGGATATATGATAGTATAGAATAGAAGCAGAATGAAAATGAGGGGGAAACGGGAGATCACCTAAAAAGACCCGTTGATCAACAGCATCGTACAGCACTATTCTCACATGAGAAAATTCTTCGTCGGGAATCGAGCTGCGAGCAAAAAAATTCGTGTAATTAATCCATATTTTTTACGGTTTTGTTACTATTAGTGGTTCGCGATAAAGTGAGTACGGTACCTTTGAAGCCCTCGTTACTTTTTAGTTAATTTACAGTTTCCTGCCTCTTTTCAATGTAAACAAAGCACCAAGTAACGGTCGAAGTGAATAGATTGCACCGTACTCGAAAGTTAACATCTAAGGTCACAATAACTAACATTTTAAAACTAGTATACTTGACAAAGTGGTGGTTAGAAGTGCTCACTTCATTGCGAACCACTTATGTAGTGTAGCGCGCGCACACTATGAATTCGGACAGTAATAAACTGCTTGGTATTTTCTTCCCCAAAGTTTAATACTTCACCATTTTATTTTTTGCTAGATAATAATAAATATATATATATATATATATATATTTTAATTTGTGGTTAGGTCCAGTACCAATAATGTAAACTGAAATTTGCAGCTTCGAAATATCTGTGCTAGATGCGTAATGTCCGATAAAAAAAAGTTAAAGGATTATCACCGACCTAAAAAACATCTACTCTGAAAAAAAACCGCACTAAAGTAAAAAATAATTACGTTATTTTTAGACTGCTTAGAATACGATCAATTTATTAGCATAGTAATATACAATCATTATTGTTATTTTTGGAGTGAGTGCCAGCCAAGGTTAACAAACGTGTAACGAAGTAGAGTAGGTATACACCTAATTTAATGAAAGTTAACGTTGACTGCAACTGCGCGGAGTTGTACACCACGGGGTGTATCAACGGGCATATACGGCGGGGCTAGGAGGGGAGCTCCTGGTTTAGTTAAATATTGCTACATTATCGAATTAACATAAGTTTTAAAAAATGTCAATTTGAAGGAAATTTCGTAAAATTTCTTAAAAAAACTTGGCTGGCACTTACTCCAAAAATAGCAATAATTGTAATGTCCTAATAAATTAATTGTATTCTAAGCTGTCTAAAAGTAACGTAATTATTTTTTACTTTTTAGAGCATTTTTTCAGAGCGGATTTTTTTTTAAAGTCAGTGTTATTTTCTGTTAAAAAAATTTAATTCTTGATTTTTTACGGAGTTTCGTTATGTCTTCGCAGTCCAAGTCGGTTCAGAAAGCCCTTGACTGTAGTTAGGTACCTACCTAGTCTTGGACTGTCATAAACCTTCCAATATCTCAATCACTATAATATGTATTCTAATTTTCCCGGCGGGCTCGGTCCCCGCATTTTCGCATGTAGGGACTTTATGGTAGGGATCGGGCCGGACGATGCCGCTGGTCAGCGGGTTTTCTCGGAGATCTTCCATTTTCCACGCCCTTACATTCCGGCGTCGCTCCATACATCATGTCACCCCTCACGAGCGCTTAAGACCTCGATGTTAAGCGCTGACCAAAATCACTCACTCATTCCTATTCGATTTTTAAGTGTCCGTTGGTGTAGCTTCGAAATACAAGGTCCAATGCCAATGAAATTAAAATGGGACCTACTTGTAAAGATCCCCATTCAAACAAAAATAAACATTTTCCAATCGGTTTATAAAAGACGAAGTTCTGAGTTAACAAACATAAAAAAAAGACAACCGAATTGATAACCTCCTCCTTTTTTTGAAGTCTTAAAAAACTACAAAATTGTCAGCCTCTTCCCAGTATTTTACTCATAACTCTTAGAGCAACATTCCTGAGCAGGTTGAAGAATGTTCCGCCAGACAAGGCCAGGAAAATGCAGGCACAAATTCGTCCATGTGCTACTTGTTATAGGCCAGAGTATGTTCTGGTCAGTTCCACGGTGCTCCAGTACATGACTGCACGGCTCAACATGTAAATATGGTAGTCTCAGAACGCTATCACCTGGCATAAATAGCTTAGCTATAGAGGAAGAGGGGCGGGGGCAGTGCTTGCTTCGTACGACAAGAGGGTTTCGTAACATAAATACGTATTGTACTTGTGTATTTGTTACCGAATATTAACATACAAAAAGATTACATTCGAATAAATGTTTGGGGCAACGTTCCTGCTAAGCTTGTTTGAAACGACTAGGCGAGGATAAACCCGCAGAATGGCGATGAGGGGACAACATCCAGTCATGAACCTGGTGAGGAAGTGACTTGTAAATGTTCCTCCGCGGTCGGGTATCGAACCCGGGACCCTTGGCTCACCAGTCAGGAATACTACACCAACCACTCAGCCAAGCGGTCGGACTTTCTACTAAACTACACACATCGACAACGATATTCTATTTTTAAAAATACCTTCAATTGTTGTACCTTCTTAATCGTATAATAGCAAACTACAATAATTAATACAATTAAAACTGTATTGTAAAATGACAGTTAAATGAAAGGTTTTAACTGGATCCTATAGCATTCTATTTTGTAGCTCATAGTTAATTTACGTTTCCGAAGTTCGCAAATAACTTGCGCACATTAATTATATTTTCTGGGATGAAACATTTTCATATTCCTTGACATGGCACACTAAAACATCATTCAGAAAACAAGATATGGCACGTGAACCGACCGATGAAGTGTTGACTGCAGCAAGACAATTACCAACTTCTCGCGATTAAAACTAAGCATACTCACAGAACATTATTAAAATAAACAAAAAAGTTAAGGTCTTGAAATATTAATAGGAGTAATGAATTATAGTTTCTTTTGCATGTGACACGAATACGATTACTGATTGCATTTACAACTGCACAATGACCGCAATCTGTTTTAACAGCCCTTCATAAGTTAGGTGTACCAGCTGCCAACAGAAAAGAGTACATACAGACCGGCAATGTAAAAGGAAAGTGATGTGGGCAACACTAACGGCGCGTAAATACTAATGCCGCATTTGTGCGCGCGGCACTGAATTGGCGGGCAGTATTTTCGCAGTAGTCTTATTCTATTGGGCCTTAAGCGGTGACCGCTACATGTTAATTTCTTAAGTAAGGCGTAAATTCAAACGAGTGCTTCTTTAATTATGTTTTGCGAATCAGGTTGGTATATATTTACAGATATGGCAGTCTAGTCCCCATAAACATGTTTCTAACAGTCACGGCGATTTTTTTTTAAAAACATGGAAGGATAGTTTGAAACGTGTTTTCCTTTCATATATGAATATACTGTAAAAATTTAAAAATTCAACACACCTGGCACGATACAGCTCCAAAGAATATCTTACGGTATGCGCCAAGAGTTAAGTTTCAGTTACATAAAACGAGCAGGAGATTCGGAATAGAAAAGGGAGATACGAAATAATCCCACCCCCTCGCGAGAAAGCGGGTAAACTGAAAACGCAAGCGCTTGCATACCATGGGCTAAAATATTGATGACGATGTAACATACAAGTTAAGCTCAGAATTTGAACTAATAGTTCTAAATTTCGGGACGCAAGGTGGTGTATATGCTGCGGAAGGGCGAGCAGATATTTTAAAAATTCTAACTGTCCCCCGCGACTTTGCTCGCGAGTATTAAATTTATCACTTACAATATTTACTTTAATTGAAAAACCTCATTGTACACCGGATTGGTACTTCAGTCATCAAGTGTTAGAATGACAAAGCTTCTAGTTCAGCTAACTCTGCAGCCGAATAAGAAGCTATAGATGTCAACGCAGAAAATAGTCTTTAAGTTTGTCCCTGCCACTAACAGCGACGGGCCTTATAGAACTGCAAAGTTTACGTTGTCGGGTAGTTATGGACTCTTAAATGTAAGAGGTTAATCGAATTTAAAAACGTCTGATTTATCCCATGCACAACCACTTGTGACGGTGTCCTAAAATACATATTTTCAAAATATTCGCTTGAAGTTTAATGCTATTAGAAAGTTTTGGTGGAAAATGGTTTCGCGGTATCGTATTTGGTGCCCCAATCTAAGAGATTAGTGAGATGATATATGTGAACTGCTGATGTAGAGGAACCTGAGTGGAAAGTGAACTGCATAAACGACTACATGCAAATTGCACTAACTCGATCTGCCTTGCAGTTTCTGTGTGTCAGAATTGAACGTTCGCACGCAGCTTTTAACGGAATCCGAGTCCAGAACCTCCCAGAATGTAGACCTGAGCTACAAACAACTGCGTCACGTAACGTCGAAATAATTCATAAAAACAAATTTCATTTAAAAAATAAAATATTAATGTCAGGGCTCATAAAGGTTGTACAACAACGCGTCTCGATAGGCTAATGTAGAGTGAAACTCACGTATAATTTATTTCTCGTTGGTCGTATTTGCTTTTCGGATCTTCTGCCTTGAAAGTTTGCAAACTTACTTTTATTCTTACAAAGTAATATAACTTACATATAATTTTTTAAATACTTACTTAAGCATCAATCTGACGCGAACAACACCTTTCTGCGTGTTACCATGGGTTGATGGAAAACAAATTTTGTGCTTTTTCACCCTTTTGGGTGTCGAATTTTGAAATATTTTAATTTCACATCTTAGGCATTTGTATAAGTATTCAATTGAAGTGCAAATCACAACGGTAATCCGTTCAGTCGAATCAAAATCGATCCTTCAGTATAAAAACACATGACTCCTGCACGGTACTGAGAGTTCGTATTTGGAAAAATCTTAAAACCGTTTTGCAATCATTTCTGTCATAATCATCCTGAAGCAAAAATTAACTGAAATTGTTTACAATATTGGACGTACGCCATTGCCATACAATTTTCGTCCCAGAAATCCACACAAGAGAAGAGGGAAAATTACAATTAAACAAACGATAGAAACAAGTAAGCCAGGACTGGTTTGGCTCTAGTCACCACATATATAAAAATAAACCATGGAAATTCAACAAGGAATTAAGTCAGGCCGCAAGAGTAAAAAATT